>APFE031320440.1:0-49556 GCA_000404065.3 Pinus taeda | reverse complement strand
TGTAAAAACATCAGACTTCTTTTTCAACATGTAGACCCAAACTTTCCGAGAAAAGTCATCAATGAATGATACAAAATACGACGAACCACCATATGAAGCTGTAGGAGCTGGACCCGACACATCTGAATGGATATAATCAAGTATACCTTTACTAGTATGTTTGCCTGTTTTAAACTTTTGTTTACTTCATTTACCAAACAGACAATGTTTACAGAAATCCAATTTTCCAGATCTTAGATTAGGAAGTAACTTTCGGTCAGCCAAAATTTTCAATCCTCTTTCACTCATATGCCCCAATCTTTGATGCCATAAGTGAATGGAACTACTGTCATGTTCAAACACAGACACATGATCTGACCCAGTTCTACCTTCTAACTGAAATAGATTTCCTACTTTCTTAGCCTTCATCACTAGTAAGATACCTTTATAGATTTTCATAACTCCACCTTGAATTACAGTTTTATATCCATTTGAATCAAGTGCTCCTAATGAAATCAATTTTTTTCTTAGATATGGTACATGCCTCACATCAGTTAATATTTTGGTTGTGCCATCAAACATTTGTAGTTGTATGCTTCCAATCCCAACAATATTACATGTTACATCATTACCCATGTACACAACACCATCATCAATTGATCTATATGTTTTAAACCAATCTTTATGTATACACATGTGGTTAGATGCCCCAGAATCTAAAAACCAATGTTGATCATGTTTTGAAGCATTAACAGACAATACCTCATCACTCATACCTGAACCTGATACTGAACCCGTATCTGTGGTGTTGGCTTCCTTCTTTTTTGTCGAAGAGCCTTCTTTAGTAGCCTGCTTTCGCTTCCAGCAATCCTTTTTCAGATGTCCAGCCTTGCCACAATGCCAGCACTTCACCTTTGGCTTCTTTCCTTTGGACTTAGAATGAGAGTCGCTATGCTTTCCCCGGGAGTGTCTCTCTCGTGAACGACCTCTGGCCATCATTACCTCTGATGTAGATGTGTCTGCATTCGACCTCTTCCTCGTCTCCTCAGCCAACAAGGCTCCAACAACATCGTCAAACTCAAGGATATCTGATGTACTAAAGCTTATGGAAGTAACAAAGTGATCCCAGGATTCAGGCAAAGAACATAATAAAGTTATCGCTTTATCCTCTGAATCAAATTTTACATCTAAGACTGTTTAATTGCACCAACAGGTATTAAAACAATTCCAGGTGATCAGCATTGAGGTACCTTCTTTCATCCGAAACCATAAAGCTGCGTTCAGGAGAATTCGATTTGTCAAAAGATTTCGTTTCATGTAGAGCTTCTCAAGCTTCGACCCACAGGGCCTTGCGGCGGTTTTCTCTGACACAATGTTGAACAGAACAGCGTTCCGCCAGGACATAACCGAATTTCCGTTAGAGGCTCTATCATCCATCTATCCCATTCATCCTCCGTCATGGAAGGAGGCCTTTTGTTTTTCCCCAACAGTGCTTTCGCCACACCTTGTTGAACCAGCAGATCGTGCATCTTCACCTTCGAGATCTCAAAATTATTCTTGCCATTAAAATTTTCAATTTCAAAACGGGCACTTTGTGTTTTGGCCATCTTATCAAAGAATCTCCAATTTCAATTTGAAATACCAGCAATTTAAAAAACAAAAAATTGCTTATGCCTTTAAAGAAAAAAACAACTGCGGTTTGCACTTCACAAAAAAATTTCTGCCTATGCCTTTGTATTTGTACCTTTGCCTTTATTTAAAAAATATTAAAGCCCCCTTACACTTTTAAAGCCTTTTAATTTTTGAAAAAACATCTTACATAACCCTTATAACTCCCCCCTTTTGTTTAAAAAATAATTACGTACTCCTTTTTGTTTAATGCCATTAAAGTAAGTACGTACTCATCCTTTTGGGTTAATGGCATTAAAATAATAATCAAATTTCTGTTGATTTTTGTTTTGTCACACGGATTCCTCTCCACTTACGTCCATGTTTGCAGCTAAACAAAAAAAAATTACAGTGCTATTTCAAATAAAATTCATTGCCTTCACAGCACAACAATTTCACAAAATTCATTGGCTTTAATATGGCTGTTCCAAATAAAATTCCGGGGCAGACCTAGTATACACAACCATACACGTCCGCTGAGTGCTCTCACAGCACAACGATTTCACAAAAAAATTGAATGGACGTACATTGAAGCTATGAAATATTACATTGAAGTTTCATCGTTGCATGGCATTTGTCAATTAAAAAAAAAGAAACCGCGCAGAGGCTATTTTAAAAAACTGCGCAAGGGCAATGACAAAACGCGCAGGGGCTATTTCTGGTCACTATTCAGAGGCACATTTCAACTGTTCTTAACATGTAGTTTCAGATCCGTTCAAAACAGTGCAATCAGATAGCGCACCAGCAATAATAAAACATGCACCAGCGATTTAATATTACCAGCGATTTACAGTGATTTAACAGGCAAACGTTACCAGCTATCCACCGCACAGCAATCCATGCATCAGCTATCCACCGCACAACACTCCACTTATGCGGCCAATTCCAGCACGTAGGTCTGGTCTCTTCCGCGCAGCAGTGATATTCACCCTCCAGCATGCAATCTCAGCACCTCCAACATTGCTCTGATACCATTTGTTGAATCAGGTGCACAACAAAATTAAATAAACACAGAATTAACACAGCAGAAGATCAAACACTTAAAACACAGCTTTTAACGTGGTTGACCCAACCAATCTAGGCTACGTCCACCAAACATAGGCATCAAGAATATATTGATCAAATTTGGAGATTACATCAAGAAATCCTCACACACTCTTAGAAAATCATCCGAATGATTGCCTGTTATATAGCCTAGAGAATCTAACAGCCTCATAACTCCCTCACATCAAATATAGGAGGCATTAACTCCCTCCCAACAACCTGGAGCTAATCTAGGAACTGAATCCCTATTGTTGTCATCCTTCAGAGATTTTTGCCTATTTGACTCAAACAGAAAAAATCTCAACAGATTATGCATGTTTTCTTGACTGTAATTCATTCCTTTGTTGGACAAATTGGTACCCACATCTTTTGTTGAAATGAGAACGTACGATGCTACAAACCTCTCCCAACACAGAGAACAATATATTGCACTAACAAAGTGATGACTCGGCGAAACTGATCAGATTGTGAAGCAAATGGTAGAACATTATAAAGTCCACTTTGAAAGAAGCTTGATGTGCATGTCAATCTTTCGGGGCATCGCACTCAATATGCTTCTTTGCCTTCTTTTTCACTGGCAAATAATCATTTCCTTCAGGTTCCTCTTCCTGGGCAACAGAAGCCAATTTAGACTCGGCTTTGGCAATTCTTTAAGTGCAATATATAACACTACCCTTCTTTGTAAGCTCCTGTTGAGCTATCATTTCACAAGTATACCCCTGCGACAAATTGGTTTGGTCCATGAAGATTGACAAGCGCCAGCATTGACATGAACTACACTAGAGAATATCATAGGCTTGAAACAACTTAACACCCTCTGCACCAATGTTTGCAGATCACAATCCTTATGATCATAGCCCATGGCTTCAAAACTTGCATAACTGAAACCATCTTCCGGAGTTACATGAATTGTAGATAAAGCCAGTCCTTCAATAGAATTCATGGAGTAGCAGCAAGGATCAAATTCAAAATCACAGACTTTCGCCTGAGGAAGAATTCTACATATACCGGATTTAAGTGTCATTTCTACCGCAGAATTACAATGATCCTTGTAAAACAAAGAAGCCCGCTCGCGGTCCACATGGGTCATGCATATCTCCACTGTAAAAACTGGGTGAAACACACTCTCTGATGAGAAATAATCGTCCGCAAAAGCGGAGTAGATATGCCAGTTGTAAGAAGTGTTAAGCTCCATTAAATTTTTACCAACTGCTGCCTACAGTTATGGAAGTCAACTGCAATCTTTCCTTAATTTTTGGAAACCAACTGCAGTAATTTCCTTAAATTAAGGAAGGAGTAGTCTACCTAGGCAGTAGAATGGCCCGTTTTCTAGCACTGGCCGGAAAATCGTCTACCTCTAGCCGCCGGCCATTCTACCACCCTTCCCTAGCTCCGCCACCCTCCTTCGCCGCCACCCTCCCCTGGCAATCTTGACATTCGCTCACAATGGATCCGATCACCGAGTAAATCCTAACATCGCCTGATAGATCGGGGATGGTTCCAACCTCGACTCGGCGCCTGGAGCTCTGCAATTCTGCTCTGCAGCTCCAAACCCAGGTACCATCCGCTCTGCAGTCCTACTCTCCTCTGTTTCAAATTGATAAAGTCGTTGTGCTCATCAGTTACAAAACGGTTTGGATTCAAGACTTCTGGATGGGCGAACAATGCTGAATCCCAGAACACATTAGTTAATTTAGCCATATAAATTTTTTTAGTGGTAGACAGTGAACAGAGCATGAGGGAGTTTCGAGCCTTTTTCTCTATTTCCCATTGTGGAGGACCAAATACTTCTCTGTGCAGATTGAAGAAGCATTTATGTTCATGTGGGTAATATTAATCCTGACATCTATTGTTGTAAATGGATGGAAAATGAGTCTGGATAGTCAAGCCAAGGTGAATACTGCTTTGGGGTTCTGCATTAACAGGTTCACTTGTTTTGGGTTTGTGTTTTCTAACGTTCAATGCAGTCATTGTGTTGCCCGAGTGGATCCATTTCCCTGATTCCATGGGCTTGTTTAAGAAATCCGAAGTATTTGAATCCACTGAGGACATTGAATCCAGAGACAAAATGCAGGCTTCGTTTTCCAATTCCTTATTGCCTCCATTAACTCTGAACTCGCCTGCAGAGAAAGAGGAAGGCCGGGCAAAAGGAATGAGTGCATTTAATGATAAAATGAATGGACCCATTTATATTAGGACCAGTCCACCTGTGAAAAAGAATGGCGAGTTTAGGGCGCTCAGCCCCAGCCCTAGCTCTAGCCCTGTGGTTATTCCATACATTAATACCACAGTTATTGCTTCTTCAAGCCCTTCCCCTACTGCTGGGGTGAGTGAAAGAATTTTAGGTCCCAGCAAGCCCAAAACTGAAGTGTGTCATATTGAAGGTTCAAGCAGAGACAGTGTGAAGAATCTGGCACCCGTACCCAAGGCAAGGAGTAGGATGATGACTCTATGCAATATATTTGATGGAAAATGGGTTCTTGACAACTCCTATCCCCTATATTCGACAAGGTCTTGCCCCTTCATAGACGAAGCATTCGATTGTGAAGCAAATGGTAGACCATATTTGGATTATATGAAATGGAGATGGCAACCTCGAGACTGCAATCTTCCAAGATTCAATGCTACCAACATGCTAGAACAATTAAGAGGCAAGTGGCTTGTTTTTGTTGGGGATTCCATCAATCAAAACCAATGGGAATCCATGCTTTGTCTTCTAAGTGAGGCCATTCCTGACAAGAGATGAGTATATGAAACTCATCATCGAAAAATTACGAAAGGAAAAGGATTCTATAGCTTCATGTTCATGGATTATCATTGCACAATTGAATTCTACGTTACCCACTTCTTGGTCCAAGAGGGCAAGGCTAGAATTGGAAAGAGAAGAAGACAAACTCTGCGGATCGACAGGATTGATAAAGCTTCCTCTAAGTGGAAAGGAGCTGATATTCTAATATTTAATTCTGCACACTGGTGGACTCACTCCAAGACATCAGAAGGGTACTTCCTAGAATCTCTTCAGATGGTACAACTTAGCTTTATGGATGTTGAGGACATTCTCAACTATATCTAATTGCAAAAATTTTAGGGAGCTGCAAAAATATCTTCTTCTTTGTGCCTAATGTTCTCATAACATTGGATACTAACAAACGAAATTACTATGAGGAAGGAGGCCAAGTGCATCCCTATTTTGATGTTCTGCTTGCTTTCAGAAGGGCGTTGATGACATGGGCATCATGGGTAGACACACATGTAGACCCTAGAAAGACTCATGTCTTCTTTCGGAGCTATTCACCATCACATTTCTGGTGAGACAGTCTGACTATTTGCTTGCATTGTTGGGGATGCTATATTTTTCTTGCAGTCTGTCTGTTGTAGCTTAATACTTTAAGTTGGCTGGAAACAGGGGTGGACAATGGAATTCAGGGAGAATATGTGTGGGTGAGTCCCAGCCTATCTTCGATGACACATTAGTGGGTTATTATCCTGTACAGATGAAAATGGTGGAGGAGGTAATAAAACAAATGAAAACACCAGTAACTTTCTTGAATATCACAAAGCTGACCAAATTTCGGAAAGATGGTCACCCTTCTGTGTATGGTAGAGGATTGGCTGAAAATAAAATCTTGAATTCTCAGTATTGCAGTCAGTGGTGTCTGCCTGGAATTCCTGATTCTTGGAATGAGTTACTGTAAGCAAACAAGACACAAATCAAACCCCTTATTTGGAATTGAAGCCTGATTTGGTATTTTTGAAGGAGTGTTTAATTTAAACTGTCCTAGAATCGTTCTCATCACCAATCCTAGATTGTGAGTTGCTGGCAAGTTTGGAAGTGAGGAATAGGGCATGTGTCTTTGTTGCAAAACCTGGTGGTGCATTTATATATCAGACACCCATATAGCAGTTGTACCTACTGTCAATAAGTTTGTTTTCAAGGAGCTGAACAGCAACTGTGATTAATGCCTGCTTTCACCCTCTAAGAGAAAGCATTTCAAGTTTTAGCTTCTAGTTGTATTACATATGAGATTTCTCACAACTTGGTAGTTCTTATTTACCAAATAGAGAGCACTGTGCTAATGAATTTTCCTGCAGAGATTAATGAAAGCTTTGTACCATTTTTCTGGGCTATCTATATGTAAGCCGTTTCTCTTATAAATATTGGTAGTTAAGATATGTTAAAATATCAAATTTGCACTTGATTCTGTTAATGTTGGTCTTTTAGATTAAAGTCAAGCGAGTTAGTTTTTGTGTTCAATGCAATTTTGAGTGCAACTTCTTTACGATCACCTCTATACTCACCATTCCTCTGAAGGCATGTGAAGTTGGTGTTGTTTGTAGAAACTAGAAATGGAAATATCAAAGCCTCCATTCTAGATTGGTCCACTGCTTGGCTGCTTGCTTGCAATGCTAATTGAGTAGACAGAGATGTATTTAACAGAGGCAATCCATATTTGTTATGAAGTTGAGTTTATCTTCTGCCCTGAGGATCATAGCCTTTGAGATTTGTGGGTTTATGTTGAGTGAATTCTAGAAGCAGTTTCCAAGTATTCCTGGAGATATTATGTTGGGAATGTTCCTGTACAAGTCACAACACTAATGAAGCAATTGAAAGTAGTGTGTGACTATGGCATTTATGTGTCTCATTGAACCAATTTATGACATTCATGGAGTCTCTAAAGATCTGAAGAGTACAACATTCTTTTTCAACCAGAAAACATAATAAAAGTCTTTGTGTTAGCAACATTGTATAGTTACTTGAGCCCCTGCCCAAACCAGTTTGATGCTTGAGGAACTGTTGTTCCTGTAAGTAAAGGAATTCCCCTCCTCCACAAACTCTGCTTGTAAGAGAAGTCCCATCAAAATATTCCTAAAGAATGGAGAAATTTGTAACTTTAGTTGATATAACACGCAGAACATGGGCAAAGTCTGAGGATGGAATGAGATAATAGACTGCAAGGACCTGTGCAACCAGTTAGTCAGGGGAAGAGGGTTGGTTATGGAAGATAGCCTTGTTCTTGGATAGCCAAACTCCCTAACAACAATTGGGGGGATATTCCTAAGTTACATATCATTTCACTGTTCCCACCAAGATTTCAAGCGTCAAGAACAGTCTCACCAAGCCCAATAACACCACATCCAAGATTATTTTGGTAAACTGGTCATATACCCAGTGTGAAAGGGCAGGTCAAAAATAGCTGAATCATTGATTCCTCAATGGTTTTTGCAAAGTATTCATCAAATAGATGGACCCTTCCTTTCACCACTTTTGTAAGTGATCCCACTTGGGGATTTTGTTTTGAAGCAAACACCATAGGAAAACCTTAGCTTGTACAAGACAACTTAGTTTCCATATCTTCTTCCATAGCCAAATTGGGTCCACCAGCATTCTAGCATATGTCAAGTACAAATAACCAGTTTTGGGAGTATATTCCCTAAATGGGGAATGAACCCATCAAAGAGAGTCTTCCTTATCTTTGGTCCTTAAATGAGACAAGTTCAAAGGAACTGTATAGTCTTGCCATGAATCTACATAAACAATCGGAAGATTGAGTTGGTAAACATATGCTCAACCTTGAGCCCAAATTGTAGAATGTGCATTTTCTGCAATCTGATTAAGAGTTATCCTTCCTTTTGGATTGTTCATATATTAAATTTTCTATTTTTTCATGCTTGTCTTTAAATATGATGAATTTCAATTAGGTGTTTGAGAGAACACACACACACACACATTGGTAGGCATTTGTAGGATTTTAGTGATGTCCATGATAGTGTATTCTTGTTACCAGTTCATTTATAGACAAGAAAACACATAGAAATTTATTGATATGAACTCATCAATTAGGTAATAACTAATGTTAATTTGAACTTCAATTTGTTTATTAACTCTAAAAAATAAGAACAAAATAATAATCATTCCTCCCCTCAACCACCCAAGTTAAATTGAGTTAACATAATTAAAAAATGAAATATATTAAATTGTGTGTGTGTGTGAATGAGATATAATTTCAAAACTAAAAAAGGAGAAAGAATAAGTAATTAAAAATAAATCAATCTCTCTCTCTCTCTCTCTCTCTCTCTCTCTCTCTCTCTTCTTTCTCGCTTTATATATTATATTATATATTATATTTATTATTTTATATATATATATATATATATATATTTATATTATATATATATATTATATTATTATTTTTTTAATTAAAGAAAACAATATGATTTTCTTGAAGAATTTTTTTTTTCTCGGTAAAGCTAGCTAATCTATTATATTATATACAGGTAAACATTACATGCAAAAAGACAGGCCATCCAGGGCCAACTGTGGCACCTTGGATAGCTTTGCTTGACACAGAATTCGCCCTCGCAGGGGCAGCACCTCCAGGATATACCAAAACATGTGACACAGAGTTGATCTCAGACAGTAATGAAACGGCCCGCGCAGGGGCTTCCAACAAAAAACTCATAGTAGACCTAGCCACGACGCATGACAGACAGACACATAATATGAAAAATAACTGAAAGTATACACACATAGAAATGTAGCATCGTCCAGATACCAGCTGAGACCTCTAACTTATACCAGACCCGAGAGAGAGAAAAGTAAGCCAGAGAGTGTCTCTGGGGGTTAATCTTCAGGCTCTTCCTCAATGATGTAGCTCCAGCCTTGGCCTTCAGGGACGCTTGCCCACATTGCCATAGGATCCTTCGCAGTGGCCGGCGGTTCCTGCTCTGGAGGTTGGGGAGGGGCTTGCTGAAGCTCCTTCCCTGAATTGCCCTTTTCAATTGGTGGCTGCAGCACTGGACTTTCCTCACGATTGCCTTCTAGAAGTATCTCAGCCGAAACCGGTTGCTTTCCATCTTCATTCTCCTCAGGAACCTTCGTAAAGAGAAATGAGATATGTGCATTAATACCTGCACTTTCCTGCGAGCTGCCCAAGGTGAAAACGACTGAGCCAAATGCTGGAAGCACGGGCTCTCCTCCCCTGGAGCTGTCGACCTCCAAGAACTGACTGGCTGGAATTGGTATGGCTCCTGCCCTCCTGTAGCAGTAGCAGCAGCAACAGTGATGGTGTACATCCACTGCAAGGGGGCATGAAGGTGCTCCACGCCCAGGCCCCCTCTGACTTGGCTGTCTTTCATGCAGTCGCGCCATATTTTCCGCGTCTCCTTCAACTTGTTCCAGGACCGAGCTTGTGGGCTTGAAGTCACAGTTGTCACTGCCAATTGAGTGCAGTCCCCAAATTGATTCAAGGCAGAGCTTAACTGCCCATAAACTGCGCACAGGATTAGCAAGCACGAAGCAAACTTCGTCCAAGTGAATGCCTTCACTCTCCGCCTCAATTGCACTCCCTTTGCCCTCAGAGTTCTGTTCCCACCTAAGGCACTCTCCAGAGTCGAAATGGGTATTTGCAATAGCAGTGGCTGCGTTTTGAAGGAGAAGAGTGCCCACCGGACGAAATTCCTCCAGAGCCTGCTCCACACAGACCTTACATTGTGAATGAGCTTGCAATGATCCGTCATCCTTATGAGTTCTTGCAACATTCCCTCGATAAGAGCTCTCCATAACTGCTCCCTGCAGCAACATCTCTTCACCCTGTGTAACATTGAATGCCAAGAGCTCGGGCTGCTGAACCTCATACCTCGGCGACAGTGGGAATTAACTATACTGTGTTAACATAGGGTGGCACATGCTGGGCATGTGGCTCGTCCCTGGCTGACGTGCTAACACGCGCATCCGGGGATTCAGCATCTCTTTGGATGAGACTTTCACAGTCCTGAGCCTGTTGATTGCTTGGGATGATATCCAAATTACCTGATAGAAGGGTTTGGTTATTTTCTACCCCAATATTGGCTAGGAGATCAACAATCTTGTTGCCTTCCCTTTTTGTGTGATGAAAGGAGAGGGCTTTGTCATTGTGGAGCTCATGAGCAATGTTACTTAGCCTTGCTTCTAGTCTCCAGCTATCAGCAACTTTCCTGGCTTGAGAGCCATTCTGAATGCGCGTGGCCATGTGGATGAGGATTTGGGAATCGCCTTCCACTATCAAGGGTTCAAGATTGAGTCTCCTGGCTAGCAAGAGCCCTTGCCAGAGTCCCTCCAGCTCTGTGGAGTTATTGGTGTCCCACCCTATATTACCGAAGTAGATCTGCAGGGGGGTGCTTTCATGGTTTCGAAGAATACCTCCAAATCCTGCTGGTCCAGGATTACCTTTGGAGGCCCCATCAAAGTTGAGTTTGTATGAGTTGGTAGGAGGGGCGGTCCAGCATTTGTTATCCTTGATGTTGCAATTCACTGGCTGATGCATGGCAAACTCTTGTGGCAGCTGCAATTGCCAATTGTGGAGAATGTTTTTCTCATTGTCTGTGGTAGGGAGATCCTCTTTTGTCCATGATCGTAGCAGCATCGTTTCTCTGAGATTACCATGCAGTCTACTCCAGATTACTTCAATGGGAGAGCTCTGGTTTTTAAATATGCGCTTGTTTCTTTCCTTCCAAATGTTCCATAACACTGTGCCCGGGATGATATTCCATAGGTGATTGAGGATCACACAATCATAGGGGCTTTTCGACCATTGTTGGATGGAATCAATGATGTTGCTATCTCCTTTGCATCTTTTTTGGCATCTAAAGCTAGCCTTTTCCCATAGCTGGTTGGCTAGTGAGCAGGTGTCCAGAAGGTGTTGCAAGGTTTCCTCGTTTTGAGAGCAATTGTGACATATTGAAGGGCCTTGAAAGTTGCGTCTCCTTAGTTTGTCCCAGGTGAGAATCTTTTTGTGTCCAACCATCCAGAGGAAGTGGGAAATTTTGGGCCATGCTTTGAAGCCCCAAATTTTACTCCAAAGAGGATCCGGCATAGTGGGAAAGTTTCCAATGAGATTGTAGGCCTCGGAAGTGGAATAGGATCCCTTAGGTTGATAGCCCCATCTGAGAATATCATTGTTGTCCTCGTACCAAATGCTTCTTTTCCTTAAATCTTTCTCAAGATCTGCTACTTCCTGAGTATTAGTATTGCCGATTATTTGATTGCTCTATCACCATTTTCTGAACCCATGCTCTGTCTCCTGCATCCAAAATTGATGGGCTGTTGCCTGTTGCTGCTCCTGCCTATTCGGAACCAGCAATGGAGGAAGAACACTCGAGAGTTTGGGCAATTGGTTCCAGGCGTCAGTCTAGAATCTAGCCATGTGACCATTCCTAATTTCCCAAAAGCTGTTCTGTTGAATGAGCTGGTGATGTTGTTTGGTTGCGTTCCAGATTAGCGATCCTTTGTCTGTGGGAGTAAATCTGATGAGTTCTTCTTGGGGCCTGTTGTTGGCATATTTGGCGGTCCATATTTTTGCCCATAGCTTATCTGGATTAGTCATCCATTGCCACCAGATCTTGGCGTTCATGATGGTGTTGCTGTACTCAGGATCTCTGAGTCCAATGCCTCCTTTGTCTTTGGGCATGCAGACAGTGGTCCATTTCACTAGTGCCCACTTGCGATTAGTGGCTGAGCTACCCCATAGAAAGTCACACTGCAGGTTCCTCAACCTTTTTAATACCCACTTTGGTGCAACTAGGATAGAAAAAAGATAGAGAGGCATGGCTTGGAGGATAGACTTGATGAGCACCACCCGACTAGCTAGGTTGAGAGAACGGTGAGTCCACAGATTGAGCTTTGAATCGAGTTTCTCTAGAAGATTACGCCATGCGGGCTACTTTATGGCTGAGGCAGTGAGGGGGGCTCCTAGGTATTTGGAGGGGAGAGAGGCTGAGGGGAAGCCTAAAATGCGGGAAACAGCAGATTTAACCGAAGGAGGGGTGTGGAAGAAGAAAATTTGTGACTTGGAGCAGTTGACGTGGGTGCCAAAGGCTTCTGAGAAATCGTTGAGCAGGGTTTTTAAACATGAGGCTTCCTGTACCGAGGGGTAGCCATAGAGCATGGTTTCATCAACAAATTGCTGATGAGAGGAGGAAGGGGAGTTGTGGACAGAGATGCCTTTTAGCTGCTGAGAATGGAGGGCATGCTTGATGTGACTACCTAGACCTTCAGCCATAAGAACGAAGAGGAAAGGGGAAAGGGGGTCCCCTTGTCTTATGCCTTGAGAGAGCTTGAAAGGGCGGGAGGGGATACCATTTACAAGGATGGAGAAATGGGTGGAGGTGATAAGGCTCATGATCCAGCGAACCCACATGGAGAAAAAACCAAAAGATTTCAACATGTGTTGTATATAAGACCAACTAAGCTTATCGAAAGCTTTAGAGAGATCCAATTTGAGTAACATACCTACTTGTTTGGATTGTTTGAGCGAGTGAATGATCTCGTGCGTGAGGAGAATGCCATCCATTATCTGTCTACCTTCTACATATCCCAAATGCTCCGGAGAGATGAGCATGGGTAGTAGAGGTTTTAACCTATTGGCAATGACTTTGGATATGACTTTATAGATGACATTATAGAGAGCTATAGGCCTGAATTTGTTAGGAGTAATGGAGTTATCCTCTTTGGGGATGAGAGTAATGAAGGTGGAGTTGAGGGAGGGGAGAAGCCAGTGCAGAGCCCTGGATTCCTCTATAATTTGCCAAACCTCCAGCTTAATCATATCCCAGAAAGCATGAAAAAACGTGGTTGTGAAACCATCTCGGCCAGGGGCCTTACCTTCTTTGAGCTGCGCCATTGCCTCATCTACTTCCTGGAGAAGAATAGGGCACATGAGTAGCTCGTTGTGTTCCGCTGTGACAAGTTTAGGTATATTGCTGGTTATCTTTCCAATCACCTGTTGCCGATCCACTGCTTGTTCTTGGTGTACCTGCTGGAAATGATTGAGGAGTATCTCTTCGATTTCCTCATGCTTCTCGACTTTTGCCCCCTCTTGGTTCTGAATGAATGGAATATTATTATGCATCCTTCCCTGCACCGTAGTTCTGTGGAAGAACTTTGTGTTGCACTCCCCTTCCTTTAGCCACCTGACCCTTGACTTTTGCCTCCAATAAATTTCCTCCCGCTTTCTCCTTTCTTCAAGCTGATTGTGAATGTGTCGTTCCTGATCCAGGGTTGCCTCCGTGTGCCCTTCATTAATTATTTTTTGTTGGAGATCCCCCAATTCCTGACTTAGCTCCTGTTGCGCTTTAAATATATTTCCAAAGGTCTCCCTATTCCATCTTTTTAGGTGACTTTTTAGATATCGCAACTTCTGTTGAAGCTGATACATTTTTGATCCCTCTGGTGGGATGAAAGAGGCCCAGATGGTTCTGATGAAGTCCTTGAAAGCGGGGTGTGTGAGCCAAAACCCCTCAAAATAGAAGGGTCTTTTGGTCCGATCCCCTGGTCTCTGCCATTGCAGAGCGATCGGCCAGTGATCCGAACCAGTATGAGCCAGAATTGCCGCTGAAAGATCACCTCCGAGATGCACCGCATTATCCGAGATCAGAAAGTGATCCAGTTTAGAGGCGATCTGATATTTTCCAATTCTGCGATTACTCCAGGTGTAGTTTCCATTACAGAACGACATATCTATGAGAGAGGCATTTTGGATGAATTCCTTGAAGCGATCAACTTCTAGTTCCAATCTGGTTCTCCCTCCTATCTTATCCTCTATTTTGGTTATCATGTTGAAGTCCCCTGCCACGATCCAAAGTGGATGTCGCCTATTTATGCTCAGTGCTTCTATGGTGTCAAGGAGCGCAATTTTACTTCCTATCTCTTGCGGAAAATAGACGTTGGATAGGTTACCATGAATGTTGGTACCTAGAATATGAAAGGTCGCCTGTATGAGGTGATGGGATGCATGAAAATCTGTGAGAATTACAGTTTGGGTATTCCATGCTATAACAAGCCCACCTGAGGCTCCCGAGGCATCTACAGCAACAGATCGGCACCCTGGCCAAGCTTGTAAGAGTATGCGACCTAGCGTAACACTATTGCATTTAGTTTCCTGGAGGAAACACATCTGCGGTTTTTCCATATTGATCATGTTTTTTAACATCCTGAGTTTTCCAGGGCTATTGAGCCCTCTTAAGTTCCAGGATACAAGCTTCATGGTTTAACTAGTTTGGGAGGGACTGTAGTACTTCGTCAACTTCGCATATCTGCCTGAGTCCACCAGGATTTTCCCAATCTCTATTGTTCTCTGGAGATCTGTTTTCCTCCCTCTTTTTTTGGTATCCTTTGGACGCAGGCTGCCGTCCCAAGTACTGCCTAGTTTTATACCTAGTTGGTGTTGGTGGTAGGCTCTGGAGATAACCACTTCCAACTTTTCTAGTTCGGTCTTAGAGATGGATTCATTTGCTTTTTTTTTTGCAAGCTAGTTCTAGTTCTATAATGTCCAGACCGTGTAGATCTATGATTTCTGGCTCTTCCTCCATTTTCTGCACTTGACTTCTTTCCTCTTGATTAGTCTCTGAGTCCCGTGGGAGGTCTGCCTTACCATCCACCTCCATTTCCTTTGGATTCTCCGCTGTGCCTTTCGGATTCCTGCTAAGGATGGTCGGGATGATGATGGGAGGCTGAGATTTGGTAGGGGGATCAGATGGAGGGGGATGGGTGGAAGAGGAAGGGTGAGCAAGGATATTCTCAGGGTCTAGGGGCTGGTCATCTGAATAGTCGCCTAGAATGTCGAAGTTGTTCTTAGATGCAGGGTTTTGGGTTTTGTTGGGCTGGGGTTTGGACCCATTCTGAGGCTTTTTATGCGAGCGCTTCCGACTTGGGACTTTGGTAAAACCATCTTGAGATGGGGATTCCGAAGGATCAGAGGAGTTGGCTTTGGCATTAAGAGGGTAATCCCTGAAGAGATGCCCCAGCGCATGGCACCTTCTGCACCTAAAGGGCACATGCTCATAATTGAGAGGCTGGATCCATTCCTCGTCTCGGTGGGCAAGAGTTACTGACTCTGGTAAAGCTTCATTCAGACGAATAAAGACACATATTCTAGCGTAGGAGATATACTTACGGGATTTGGTTTCTTCTACCGCTCTGATGTATTCTCCCACTCCGTTTCCTATGCCCTTTCGACAATCCTCTTCCCAGTATTCATCGGGAAGTGAGTACAGTCTGATCCACACTGGTGCCCAAGTGAGATCTTCCTTGTCAGGGTTGAATCTTGGCATCCAATCCCTCAGATATAGATCGGCCGAGTTGAAGAAATAAGGCCCTCCTCCTAGGATCTTGTATTTGTCCTCTATGCAGAAAAAGATAGCGGTGAAGAAGCCCTTTGGCCCAAGCTGGAGAGTGACATCTCCTTTGGGTTTCCATTTCGCTACAATCCAACCGTTTAATGCTCTCTCAGTTGACCAAAACCCTATGAATTTTCCAATGATGGCATGATCTTTCATATACTCTATTCTTCTATCGATCTTGTCTCCTGGCAGTTCTATTCGTGGCCTTTCTTTGGCTAGAGGTCGGCAAGTTGATGAAGTAACTTTCGAGTTGTTCCCTTGAGTCTCTTTTTCTTCGTGTGGATCATTGTCATTACCTTGATGCTTTTTCCCTTTGCTGAGAAT
Organism: Pinus taeda; assembly: GCA_000404065.3. NCBI lineage: Eukaryota > Viridiplantae > Streptophyta > Pinopsida > Pinales > Pinaceae > Pinus > Pinus taeda. The sequence goes on along the minus strand of APFE031320440.1, from coordinate 33,386 downwards.
ATCCAGATCAACCGATCCAAAAATGACTGCTTGCTCTGGGCCGTGCAGTGAAGGGGAGGGCTCTGACGCTCCCCCCTGAGGAGGTACCATTGTCCTGTGCTGATCCCCTGCAACTCTGTCACGCTGCAAAGATTCGTTTACAGTGCTTGAACGCATTCTGCAGTGCTGTCGGCGCCGTCGAGGGTTTCTTCCTCAAAACCCTAGCTCCGTTCCGCTCTCCTCCGAGCATTCCCCCGAAATCATCTGAATGAAAGCCAATGTTAAGGAAATAATATTCTTGAAGAATTTTTACCTTAAAAATCTTTATGAATTTCCTAGCACCATGGAAACCTTTTTAAACATTCCTTTAAAGGATGAAATATTTTTCTCAGGGAGATATAGAGTTTTACAAGGCCTCCAAACGTGAAAGTTAAGAACAATTAACGCTACCAAGATTTTTTTTTTTAAATCAAAGTGCTTATCCTCATCCCTCACATTCACAAGCTCTTCAATATAACATTGAAACAAGGTTTCCCTAAACCCTAGATGTGAAACCTCATTGTACCTATCTTTAAAATTGAAGATAAACACATTCCCTCTAATTATAAGACCATCATGATTAGACCCATTTTTGCAATGATCTATGGAACCAATTGGGAAAGAATACTAACTTATGGTGATAAAGCCACAAGAAAAGGGCTAAAGGACAAGCCAAATCAAGGAGATATCATTCAAATTTTGACCACCATTTTACTCTGAGGATGATTGTGAAGGAGTTCCACAATGATAAAACCAGTATTTTTTGTTGTTTCATTAATTTTAGAAAACTGTTTGACATAGTACCCAAGACAAACTTGAGGATAGGTTGTAAGAGATAAAGGTTCCTTGTGATTTAATGACTACTATTGTTCATTTTAACCCTGTATAGTTAATTTAAACAAACATTTTTTTAATCAAAAGATAAGTTTGCAATGGCATAAACACGCGCAAGAACAATTTTAACATAGAAATTTTATGTTAGAAACCAAAATCGGAAAACCAGAAATAATGTTTAAATGTTGCACCTCCTATTTTTATTGTATTATATCTTTTGAAAGTTATAATACAATATGTGTATTCCCCTAATTCATTAATCCTTAATTACAATACAACCATAGTTTCTTAACTAGAATTACATTTCTATGGACCTCAATTTCATGTGCCATGAAATTGCCAACAGTGAAAACCATACCACAAAAAGTCACTTGAGAAAAACCTATCAAAGGTTTTCTCTTGGTGTGCCCCTTTGTCTCCCCACATAGAGGCTATCACCTCCCATGCAAATCCCCTTTTTCTCCTCCCACTACACCATGTGCAAATAACATAACACATGTCAAGTGGCTATAACAAGGTTGTATGTGAATAATATTGCCAAGTTTTGAAACATTAAAAGTTGGTTTGAGGAAATTAACTCTAATATTGGAGTCAATCAAGGTTGTCACTTGTCCCCTACTATTTTTGGCATATACATTGACATGTTACAAGATTTTTTGGAGGAAGAAAGTTTTATTTTTCCAACCTGACTAATATATTCATCACTCTTCATCTTTGTATTGAGTGTATTGTTGTTATTGTAAGGAGCCCCTATGATATTGGTAAGAAACTAGGATTTATGCTTCAATATGGGTATTAACCATTAATACTAGCAAAGCAAATTTCATGATGATTAAATCTAAAAATATCAGATATGATACTTTCATATATGACAACAAAAATGTGGATACTTTCATATATGACTACAACAACTTGGAGGAAGTGCCTTCTTAAAAATATATCAGAACTAATATCAAAGACAAGCTCATTTAGAATTAGAGAATTGGTAAAAGAATAAATGGAGGGTGGAAAGCTTAATATGTGATTGAAAAAATTGTAAATCAACGAATATTTGAATATGGCATTACACAAAAAAAAAAAAAAAATAATTAGGACTCCTATTATCCCTATTATTTTATATGGATGTGGGGTTTGGGGATGTAGTACAGTGATAATCCTTAGACCGGACATGTGTTAATGATAAAACTCCTTATTAATCCCTAGGAATTGAGTTATTATATTTCCATTGTTATATTATTATTTAGGCTAAAGCCTCTGATTGTGTCATTTCATTATAATTGTACCCTTTAGCCCCTCTCTCTCTCTCTCTCACACACACACACACACACACACACATCACACCAAGTATACCTAGTCTGAAGATCATCACATATTTTCTTGTATTGTATTCATTGCACAAGGAGGTTCCACCCTTAAAATGTATTGTATTTATTAACTTCATAATTTTTAAAGGCAAGTGGTTCATAACATTTGGTATAAGAGCATACTTCTTCAAATGAGTCATTGGTAACCTTTCAATAAAATGAATTTTTGAGATGATTGAGGATAGGATGTGAAGTTCATTTACTCAAATTTTAGACTTTTTTTGGCTACATATTCATAGATACCCTATGGAACTTAGGGCTTGTGAATGGTCCTTAAATCTATTTCAAATGAGTGATACTAACATTTTCACTATAATTCATTTAAGATATACTTTAGACTATGAAATTTCAAAGAGATGGTAGATATTTTGGGGAACATTTGGTAAAAATTTAGATTCTAGCTACCCACATTTTTGGAGATATACCCTATGGAATTTAGTGCTTGTTCATAGTCTTTAAATCAATTTCAAATAAGAGATATTGGTATTTTTACTATAAATATCATCCATAAAAGTTTTCAACTATAAAATTTTCTTAGATCTAAGAAGACATATTGATGCACCAAAGGTAGAAATTTCATAATCATAGTTAAAAAATTAGATATGTGGTATGCTATTCAAGTTTTTTGTTTGGAATAGGCCAAAAATCAACATGTTTGTGTTACCATAACTTTCACTCTGCACATCAAATTTTGGTCAAACTTGTGGAATTTGGAGATGAAATATCATAGTACTATAAGTCAAAATTTCATACTCATAAGGGCTTAAATTTCATATATATATCAAAGAAAATGTCAATTATCTAGATAGTCTAAAATTTACAGTTTTGAAATGTATGTAGCTTAAAATTGGCATTACTTTTGATTGTAATATCTATTTTTGGTGATTCAAAATTTGTGATAAAGAGGAAAAATAGGAGCATTATTATTTACTCACATGTCTCTTAAGAGAGATTTAAAACTTACTTCACCACATAAACCTCCAAAATTATGATCCATGACTCTTGAATAAATATAAGATATTCAATACCATGTATTCATGTTGGAAAGTCATTTGTCACAAGTGCGAGGACTAGTTAAAAAAATGGAATAGAAAATGTAGGATAGTAAAGAAGAAATACCAAATTATGTAAAATCATCAATACAAAAACCAATGAATTCTATGGAAAATATTCTCTATAAAAGACTTCCTAAAAAAGTAATGAAGATCCCAGGAAATCATGAAAATAAGAACAACAATCATGTTGAAACATCGTAACATATGGGGATTATTTTATCACAATTTGAGAGCACAAATATTGAATCACATAAACATAATCATTATTTTCAATCCAAAATATACATATTTGGGGCTTCAAGTTAGCATTAAGGAGCTAATTCATTATGAATATTGATATGAGGAAGTTTGTTGGTAACAATCATATAACATGTATATTCCAAATGGGGAATACCTTGTTTTAGATGAAGTGACAACATTAAAAAAGGTAAATATTGCATATTTGTATTTAGAACAAGATCCATTTGTATAGTATTAATGGCTTTGCGAAAGAAAAAAATAAAAATAAAATATTTGATAATATCTTGGTCCATTTTTGTGGAGGAATTGGTAGTATATTATGGGGATGTTAAGAGAAAAGCATTTTTATTCAATTGGTAAACCTTTGAAAAAATGATTCAATTGTATAGCACATTCAACGATTCCAAAATTTGAGTCTAAGGGTAAAGAAAATTTCAAGGATAATTTATTAGACATCTTCATGGAAACTTTAATGGAAAGTATACAACATGAGGTCCATCTCTTTTAACATAAATCCCTATAGCATGCATTCATTTTGCAAAGGAAAGTTGAAGTAAACTTATATATCTACTAGAAGAGTGGTCACTGACAACTATAGATAACAAGATGCTCCCTCTCTTAACCTCACTCAATCGACAAGGTTGACACCTCATCAAATGTGTGGAAGAAGAGAAAAAGGACTATGTTTCAATTGTGAAAAAATGTATATTAACGGGCATAAATGTTGTGAGAAGAAGTTAATCTACATAGACTATGAAAGATAAGAAGAACAATAATTGGAACCATCACAAGAGCTAAAGCTAGAATAGGCCACTCCAACAATATATTGTCATCCATTAGTATTCCAAAACCATCAAGATTGAATAATATGTCAAAAAGGAAAAGGTAACAATGTTGGTTAACTATAGTATTACCCATCACTTTATCCATTACAAATTGGAAAAACTTCTCAATTATTTTATAGTTCAAACACCAAAATTTCAGGTAGTGATTGTAGATGGATGTACATTAAATTGTTTAGGGATGTGCCATAGTATTTTTTTTAAACACAAATGGGTAAGGACTATATTAAATCTATGCTCGTTCACAGCAATTACTTGGGAAGTCATTGAAATTATCAGTTTCAAAGGATCCTTCATTGAGGAGTTGTTTATGAAAAAATGAAAAACTACTAATGATAAAGATTGTAATAGTAGTCCTACATAAATATGTTTGAAAAACTTGAGACACCAAAAGTGAAAATTTATATAAGGTTCCCATTATATAAGAAAGAAGGAGGCTTCCTCTGTGGGCCTACTTAAGTCAAGTTTTAGGTTGCCATAGGCTTTGCTTGAAACAGGGCTAGCATAATCCACATTCCCTGTAGCATTTCCATTTATTTTAATATTGGTGAGTTGTATTCAAATGGTGTCAATTTCATCATCTTGGCAAGCGGTTTCAATTTTGAGAGACTAGAGTTCTTATGTGATTAAAAGTTGAAGGTTGTCTTGCTAATGAATTTTCCGCTTTAGGTCCATATTCTCCACTTGTAATACCTCTAATTGCTTGAAGAGAGTTGAATTAAGCAATTTTTTCAGGTAAACTCGCTTGAATTTAATCTAAAAGACCAACATTAACAGAATCAAGTGCAAAATTGATATTTTAACATATCTTAACTACCAATATTTATAAGAGAAACGACTTACATATAGATAGCCCAGAAAAATGGTACAAAGCTTTCATTAATCTCTGCAGGAAAATTCATTAGCACAGTGCTCTCTATTTGGTAAATAAGAACTACCAAGTTGTGAGAAATATCATATGTAATACAACTAGAAGCTAAAACTTGAAATGATTTCTCTTAGAGGGTGAAAGCAGGAATTAATCACAGTTGCTGTTCAGCTCCTTGAAAACAAACTTATTGACAGTAGGTACAACTTCTATATGGGTGTCTAATATATAAATGCATCACTAGGTTCTGCAACAAAGACACATGGCTTATTCCGCACTTCCAAACTTGCCAGCAACTCACAATCCAGGATTGGTGATGAGAATGATTCTAGGATAGTTTAAATTAAACACTCCTTCAAAAATACCAAATCAGGCTTCAATTCCAAATAAGGGGTTTGATTTGTGTCTTGTTTGCTTACAGTAACTCATTCCAAGAATCAGGAACTCCAGGCAGACACCAGTGGCTACAATCCTGAGAATTCAAGATTTTATTTTCAGCCAATCCTCTACCATACACAGAAGGGTGACCATCTTGTCAAAATTCGGTCAGCTTTGTGATATTCAAGAAAGTTACTGCTGTTTTCATTTGTTTTATTACCTCCTCCACTATTTTCATATGTACAGGATAATAACCCACTAATGTGTCATCAAAGATAGGCTGGGACTCACTCACACATCTTCCCCCTGAATTCCATTGTCCACCCCTATTTCCAGCCAACTTAAAGTATTAAGCTACAGCAGACAGACTGCAAGAAAAATATAGCATCCCCAACAATGCAAGCAAATAGCCAGACTGTCTCACCAGAAATGTGATGGTGAATAGCTCCGAAAGAAGACATGAGTCTTTCTAAGGTCTACATGTGTGTCTACCCATGATGCCCATGTCATCAGCACCCTTCTGAAAGCAAGCAGAACATCAAAATAGGGATGCACTTGGCCTCCTTCCTCATAGTAATTTTGTCTGTCAGTATCCAATGTTATGAGAACATTAGGCACAGAGAAGAAGATATTTTTTCAGCTCCCTAAAATTTTTGCAATTAGATATAGTTGAGAATGTCCTCAACATCCATAAAAGCTAAGTTGTACCATCTGAAGAGATTCTAGGAAGTACCCTTCTGATGTCTTGGAGTGAGTCCACCAGTGTGTAGAATTAAATATCAGAATATCAGCTCCTTTCCACTTAGAGGAAGCTTTATCAATCCTGTCGATCCGCAGAGTTTGTCTTCTTCTCGTTCCAATTCTAGGCCTTGCCCTCTTGGACCAAGAAGTGGGTAACGTAGAATTATCAATTGTGCAATGATAATCCATGAACATGAAGGTATAGAATCCTTTTCCTTTCGTTATTTTTCGATGATGAGTTTCATATACTCATCTCTTGTGAGGAACAACCTCACTTAGAAGACAAAGCATGGATTCCCATTGGTTTCGATTGATGGAATCCCCAACAAAAACAAGCCGCTTGCCTCTTAATTGTTCTAGCATGTCGGTAGCATTGAATCTTGGAAGATTGCAGTCTCGAGGTTGCCATCTCCATTTCATATAATCCAAATCTGGTCTACCATTTGCTTCACATTCGAATGCTTCATCTATGAAGGGGAAAGACATTGTCCAATATAGGGGATAGGAGTTGTCAAGAACCCATTTCCCATCAAATATATTTCATAGAGTCATCATCCCACTCTTTGCCTTGGGTACCAGTGCCAGATTCTTCACACCGTCTCTGCTTGAACCTTCAATATGACCCACTTCAGTTCTAGGCTTGCTGGGACCTAAAATGATTTCACTCACCCCAGCAGTAGGGGAAGGGCTTGAAGAAGCAATAATTGTGGTATTAATGTATAGAATAACCACAGGGCTGGAGCTAGGGCTGGGGCTGAGCGCCCTAAACTCGCCATTCTTTTTTACAGGTGGACTGGTCCTAATATAAATGGGTCCATTCATTTTATCATTAAATGCACTCATTCCTTTTGCCTGACCTTCCTCTTTCTCTTCAGACGAGTTCAAAGTTAATGGAGGCAATAAGGAATTGGAAAACAAAGTTTGCATTTTGTCTCTGGATTCAATGTCCTCAGTGGATTCAAATACTTCGGATTTCTTAAACAAGCCCATGGAACCAGGGAAATGGATCCACTCGGGCAACACAATGACTGCATTGAACGTTAGAAAACACAAACCCACAACAATTGAACCTGTTAATGTAGAACCCCAAAGTAGTATTTGCCTTGGCTTGACTTTCCAGACTCTTTTTCCATCCATTTACAGCAATAGATGTCAGGATTAATATTACCCACACGAATAATAAATGCTTCTTCAATCTGCACAGAGAAGTATCTAGTCCTCCACAATGGGAAATAGAGAAGAAGGCTCGAAACTCCCTCATGCTCAGTTCCTTGTCTGCCACTAAAAAAAATTATATGGCTAATTTAACTAATGCGCTCTAGGATTCAGCATTGTTTGCCCATCTTGAAGTCTTGAATCCAAACCGTTTTGTAACTGATGAGCACAACGACTTTATCAATTCAAAACACAGGAAAGTAGGACTGTAGAGTGGATGGTACCTGGGTTTGGAGCTGTAAAGTGGAATTGCATAGGTCCGGGCACCGAGTTGAGGAGGAAGGTGAGTGAGGGAGCAACCACGGATCGCACCTCCTCAATTCGAATTGGAACCATCCCCGATCTGTCAGGCGATGTCAGGGTTTACTTGGCGATCAGATCCATTGTCAGGGAATGTTAGGATTGCCAGGGGAGGGTGGCGGCGAAGGAGGGTGGCGGAGCTAGGGGAAGGTGGCAGAGCTAGGGGAGGGTGGTAGAATGGCCGGTGGCCGTAGCCAGACGATTTTCCGGCCGGTGCCAGAAAACAGGCCATTCTACCGCCTAGGTCGGTTAATGACAGACCTCTGCAGATCAAGTTTCGTCTCAGAACGACTGGATCAAATCCTCCTGCAACGAGAGACGGGAAATCGGTAGAATGGCCCGTTTTCTGGCATCAGCAGGAAAATCATCCGGCTCCGGCCGCCGGCCATTCTACCACCCTCCCCTAGCTCCGCCACCCTCCTTCGCTGCCACCCTCCCTTGGCAATCCTAACATTCCCTGACAATGGATCTGATCGCCGAGTAAATCCTGACATCGCCTGCCAGATCGGGGATGGTTCCAAATCGAATTGAGGAGGTGTGATCCGCGGTTGCTCCCTCACTCACCTTCCTCCTCGAGTTCGCGCCCGGAGCTCTGCAATTCCGCTCTGCAGCTCCAAACCCAGGTACCATCCACTCTACAGTCTTACTTTCCTATGTTTCAAATTGATAAAGTCGTTGTGCTCATCAGTTACAAAACGGTTTGGATTCAAGACTTCAGGATGGGCGAAAAATGCTGAATCCCAGAGCGCATTAGTTAAATTAGCCATATAAATTTTTTTAGTGGTAGACAGTGAACAGAGCATGAGGGAGTTTCGAGGCTTTTTCTCTATTTCCCATTATGGAGGACTAGATACTTCTCTGTGCAGATTGAAGAAGCATTTATGTTCATTTGGGTAATATTAATCCTGACATCTATTACTGTAAATGGATGGAAAACGAGTCTGGATAGTCAAGCCAAGGCGAGTACTGCTTTGGGGTTCTGCATTAACAGGTTCGCTTGTTCTAGGTTTGTGTTTTCTAACGTTCAATGCAGTCATTGTGTTGCCCGAGTGGATCCATTTCCCTAGTTCCATGGGCTTGTTTAAGAAATCCGAAGTATTTGAATCCACTGAGGACATTGAATCCAGAGACAAAATGCAGACTTCGTTTTCCAATTCCTTATTGCCTCCATTAACTCTGAACTCGTCTGAAGAGAAAGAGGAAGGCCAGGCAAAAGGAATGAGTGCATTTAATGATAAAATGAATGGACCCATTTATATTAGGACTAGTCCACCTGTGAAAAAGAATGGCCAGTTTAGGGCGCTCAACCCCAGCCCTAGCTCTAGCCCTGTGGTTATTCCATACATTAATACCACAATTATTGCTTCTTCAAGCCCTTCCCGTACTGTTGGGGTGAGTGAAAGCATTTTAGGTCCCAACAAGCCTAGAACTGAAGTGGGTCATATTGAAGGTTCAAGTAGAGACAGTGTGAAGAATCTGGCACCAGTACCCAAGGCAAAGAGTGGGATGATGACTCTATGCAATATATTTGATGGGAAATGGGTTCTTGACAACTCCTATCCCCTGTATCGGACAAGGTCTTGCCCCTTCATAGATGAAGATTCGACTGTGAAGCAAATGGTAGACCAGATTTGGATTATATGAAATGGAGATGGCAACCTCGAGACTGCAATCTTCCATGATTCAATGCTACTGACATGCTATAACAATTAAGAGGCAAGCGGCTTGTTTTTGTTGGGGATTCCATCAATCGAAACCAATGGGAATCCATGCTTTGTCTTCTAAGTGAGGTTGTTCCTGACAAGAGACGAGTATATGAAACTCATCATCAAAAAATTACGAATGGAAAAGGATTCTATACCTTCATGTTCATGGATTATCATTGCACAATTGAATTCTACGTTACCCACTTCTTGGTCCAAGAGGGCAAGGCTAGAATTGGAAAGAGAAGAAGACAAACATTGCGGATCAACATGATTAATAAAGCTTCCTCTATGTAGAAAGGAGCTGATATTTTGATATTTAATTCTGCACACTGGTGGACTCACTCCAAGACATCAGAAGGGTAATTCCTAGAATCTCTTCAGATGGTACAACTTAGCTTTATGGATGTTGAGGACATTCTCAACTATATCTAATTGCAAAAATTTTAGGGAGCTACAAAAATATCTTCTTCTCTGTGCTTAATGTTCTCATAACATTGGATACTGACAGACGAAATTACTATGAGGAAGGATGCCAAGTGCATCCCTGTTTTGATGTTCTGCTTGCTTTCAGAAGGGCGTTGATGACATGGGCATCATGGGTAGACACAGATGTAGACCCTAGAAAGACTCATGTCTTCTTTTGGAACTATTCACCATCACATTTCTGGTGAGACAGTCTGACTATTTGCTTGCATTGTTGGGGATGCTATATTTTTCTTGCAGTCTGTTTGTGGTAGCTTAATACTTTAAGTTGGCAGGAAACAGGGGTGGACAATGGAATTCAGGGGGAAGATGTGTGGGTGAGTCCCATCCTATCTTCGATGACACATTAGTGGGTTATTATCCTGTACAGATGAAAATAGTGGAGGAGGTAATAAAACAAATGAAAACACCAGTAACTTTCTTGAATATCACAAAGCTAACAGAATTTCGAAAAGATGGTCACCCTTCTGTGTATGGTAGAGGATTGGCTGAAAATAAAATCTTGAGTTCTCAAGATTGCAGCCACTGGTGTCTGCCTGGAGTTCCTAATTCTTGGAATGAGTTACTCTAAGCAAAAAAGACACAAATCAAACCCCTTATTTGGAATTGAAGCCTGATTTGGTATTTTTAAAGGAGTGTTTAATTCAAACTTTCCTAGAATCGTTCTCATCACCAATCGTAGATTGTGAGTTGCTGGCAAGTTTGGAAGTGAGTAATAGGGCATGTGTCATTGTTGCAGAACCTGGTGGTGCATTTATATATGAGACACCCATATAGTAGTTGTACCTACTGTCAATAAGTTTGTTTTCAAGGAGCTGAACAACAACTGTGATTAATGCCTGCTTTCACCCTCTAAGAGAAAGCATTTCAAGTTTTAGCTTCTAGTTGTATTACATATGAGATTTCTCACAACTTGGTAGTTCTTATTTACCAAATAGAGAGCGTTGTGATAATGAATTTTCCTGGCAGAGATTAATGAAAGCTTTTTACCATTTTTCTGGGCTATCTATATGGAAGCCGTTTCTCTTATAAATATTGGTAGTTAAGATATGTTAAAATATCAATTTTGCACTTGATTCTATTAATGTTGGTCTTTTAGATTAAAGTCAAGCAAGTTTAACTGAAAAAATTGCTTAATTCAACTCTCTTCAAGTAGTTCCTGTGGTGTTCTATGTCTTGTACAAAGATCTCTGTCTTCAGTGTAGCTTGCACAATAGATAGTGGGCAATGGAATAACAAGATGTACCTTTGTTGTTCAGTATACCAATCAGGTCCTTGAGTTTTAGTTTTTGTGTTCAATACAATTCTAAGTGCAACTTCTCTACGATCACCTCTATACTCACCATTCTTTTGAAGACATGTGAAGTTGGTGTTGTTTGTAGAAACTAGAAATGGCAATATCAAAGCCTCCATTCTAGATTGGTCCACTGCTTGGCTGCTTGCTTGCAATGCTAATTGAGAAGACAGAGCTGTATTTAACAGAGGCACTCCATATTTGTTATGAAGTTGAGTTTATCTTCTGCCCTGAGGATCATAGCCTTTGAGATTTGTGGGTTTACGTTGAGTGAATTCTAGAAGTAGTTTCCAAGTATTCTTGGAGATATTATGTTGGGAATGTTCCTGTACAAGTCACAACACTAATGAAGCAATTGAAAGTAGTGTGTGACTATGGCATTTATGTGTCTCATTGAACCAATTTATGACATTCATGGAGTCTATACAGATCTAAAGAGTACAACATTCTTTTTCAACAGGAAAACATAATAAAAGTCTTTGTGCTAGCAACGTTGCATAGTTACTTGAGCCCCTGCCCAAACCAATTTGATGCTTGAAGAATTGTTGTTCCTGTAAGTAAAGGAATTGCCCTCCTCCACAAACTCTGCTTGTAAGATAAGTCCCATCAAAATATGCCTAAAGAATGGAGAAATTTGTAACTTCCGTTGATATAACACGCAGAACATGGGCAAAGTCTAAGGATGGAATGAGATAATAGACTGCAAGGACCTGTGCAACCAGTTATTTAGGGGAAGAGGGTTGGTTATGGAAGATAGCCTTGTTCTTGGCTAGCCAAACTCCCTAACAATAATTGGGGGGATATTCCTAAGTTACATATCATTTCACTGTTCCCACTTGTTTAAACTTATATTACAGATAGATTGCAGTGGCTAAAGGGTCTTAATCCTGAATACCATGTTCTTTCTAATCTGAAAGATTTAAATGTATGGCGGCTTGGTGGATATCCTTCACCTCATGGATGGCGGCTTGCCTTAAACAGCTTCAAGAGACGAGCTTCCAGGTCATCAGGTGTGTGCTTAATATATCTTTGAGAGTGTCCGCCATTTTCCAAAGATCCCCTGAATCTGCCCAAAAAAGACCGATAGGCTGGTATTATCTTCTCTATGATGGACTGCCTAAGCTCCTCTTGGAGCTGCACATCTGGCACCATCCAAGTTGAATGCTTCCTGAGCACATCCTCAATTGCATGATTGCAACCCTTGAATTTATCTAAGAGGGCGTGTTGTGACATCTCACTCACATGGGTCCCCTCATCTCTCAAACAATCGAGGACCTTCATCCAGGCCCCTCGCTCGTAATTCGCCGCATACTACCTCACCTTGCCTTGATTCTTGGTCAACCAGCCATGCCCTAATAGCCCTAAAAGCTCTGAATCCTTGATCTTCTTAACAATGTAATTAAGATTGTTCATGAGAAACAGGTTTGAGAGGGCAACGTCCTTGTAGAGCTTAGCTGTTGTATCTAACTTACATTGCAGAATGATGATAATCCAGCCCAGTCTCATAGACAGAAGAGATGTCGAGCTGCCCGGTTCTTCATCATCCCAATCCAGGTCTTCAAACAACCCCATGAGACCATCAGGGAACGCCTTGGGGATATTCATGGGGACATTAGCTGTAATCTTCACGAGGGCCTCCTTGTAATCGGACATAAAACTCAGATAATTCATCACATATCTTGTAAGTGGATGAATTGTCCCGCCGGGAATAATTGTCTTTGAGTTCTCCTGGTGGACTGCATTTTCAAATTCTATAAAAATTCCCCGCGCTGCCTCCCCAAGCCGAACGAGGACGCCAGAGATCTGTGTCCTCATGCCTACACAAAACTACTGGCAATAAACGGTGTCTATGTTGGGCATAAGCTTCGACAGAGAGTCATACATGTCCAGCACCCCGAACAGCCTGTCACTCGATTTTCTGCCCATACCTAGCGGATGGTACCTGGGTTTGGAGCTGCAGAGCGGAATTGTAGAGCTCTCAGTGCCGAGTCGAGGAGGAAGGTGAGTGAGGAAGCAACCACGGATCGCACCTCCTCAATTCGAATCGGAACCATCCCCGATCTGTCAGGCGATGTCAGGATTTACTCGGTGATCGGATCCATTGTCAGGGAATGTCAGGTTTGTGGCAAAGGAGGGTGGCGGTGAAGGAGGGTAGCTCTGGGTGGCAGAGCTAGGGGAGGGTGGTAGAATGGCCGGCAGCCGGAGCCGTACGATTTTCCGGCCGGTGCCAGAAAATGCGGCCATTCTACCGCCTAGGTAGACTACTCCTTCGAGTTTTATATATATATAATATATATTATATATATATATATTATTAATACATATTAGTTTGTTTCCATGGAGGGATGTTGTATATATGTATGAAAGTAGGATAAGAAAGTTGGATTTATTTAATATATTTAATTTATGGTGATTTATGTTAACATATTTAATTTAAAGGTATACAAAATTAAAGTAATATATAAAATTTATCGAGGGACATGTTAGGTTTATAAATTTTTAAAATAAATAAAATTGTTATTTTGTTTTTTTTGATTAAAATTACAAGTAATTTTTTATATAAAAGAAAATCATAATATATATATCACATAAAATAATAACATATTAATAGAATTAAGTTACATACATTTTATCCTAAAAATTTGAAATAATAATTTAATCATATTTAAATTCAATTAATATATCCTAAACATTTTAATATTACAATATAATTAATATTTTAACTACATGCCCAAAAATCATTTCATTTTTATATATTTTATTTGAATTTAATATTTTACTATTTTTTAATAAATCTAAAATAAAAGAGTTACAATTTTCATATATCTAACCTTTTTTTTAGATTAAAAAATATAATATATAAATATAGCTATTAAATTAAGATACATTTTTTTATATAAATTAATTTTAATAATTTAGAATTAATTAAATTGTGTTAATAAATACATAAAAGCTTTATAATATAACAAGATTTTTAACTATGAATACTCACTTCAGTTTTACCATGGATATTATTAACTTGTAAATAGACTTTGTTACAATACAATGACTCATTGATTGGACATGGAAGGGATATTATAATGCCATATTTGCTATGTTAACTAGACTGACTTGATTTAAATTTCTCGAATTTTTTTAAAAAAAAATAAATTTATTAATTATAATTATGATTAAAATATTTTGATTCATTGTAATTATGTAAAATCTAAAATTAAATTAAGAAGATAAATTAAAATAAAATAAGAACAGATTTCCTTGATGGGGTGAGAAGAGGCATTAGAGATCTAGTGGGATCCATGTCACCATAAGAGTCATGATGAGGAGAATTAAGTAACATTCATGTGCATGCAATGTCGTCAAGTTAAAAATCAATGGCCTTTCAAGTTGAAAAGCATGGGGTAATTGTAGTTCTAGAGTATAGTAAGGAGAAACTACTAGTAATTTCCATGTTGGACTAGAGGGAATTTATGAGGTTGACCCAATAGTCTCACAAGATGGTGAGGAAAAATAGAATTTCCATGCTGCGGTTTACCAATGTAGAGGAGGAAATAGAGCTCACTTACTCTTTTGTTGGTATGTTCATTACAATTTTTCTATAAACCCTACTAGCTAATCCCTATTTGAAACCTTTTCAAAATTGGATCTTACTCTTCATATGATTCTATATTTGTTGAAAAACATACTTATTTGGCATATTTCTTGGAATAGTATGAGATCCAACCTTTGTATGAAAGGATTCATTTGTTTTATAAGTTGGGCATAGGTGGGAGGGGTTCGTCATTATGTTCATACTCTTCTTGTCTAAGACACTTATTTTCGTAGCCTACATTATGAGAATTTGAAGCATACCATAGTCAATGGTGTTAGTTATGTTTAGTATGATTATAGGTTGGTGAATTCTCCTCACTCTAGCAAGAGGAATCCTTGGCATAGAATCGACATTTACCTAAGTGATAATGTCTTGGCTCAGCAAAACCTCGGCCTTCCTAGTTGTATATTTGACTTGTATTCCCATACATGTTACTTTGTTTGTTTCCTAGCACAAGAGTGTACCAACCTCAGGGAAGGGAGGAATTTCATTGGTTATTTTCATTTTAGTTGATACTCATCTCATAGTTTTCCATATACCATAGGGAAGGGAGACTATTGTTATTGCTGGTAGTGGGATCTTGCATCCTGATAGCAGACAACCTCAACTTTATAACTTCTTATCTTATTACATGATATGGTGGATGCTCACTTGTGGTATGAGATACCCCCTATTTCAGGTGAATTTGAAGAGTATTAGGCTTCAAATTAAAATACATGGTTATTGTTATCTAATGTTAGCAATTGCTCGGATGCAGTAGAGTTTTACACTCCCCAAGGGACATGGACTATTGCACTCGGTCAATGGGTTGACCCTATATTTCAGTCACATTAGCTAGAGATGCTTAATTGGAAATTATGGCAAGACAATCCTTGTGTGGGGAATATGATCATGGTTCCAGTAATAGTTATGGGTCTGGATGTGATGGCCATGGTCATTATCAAAGACATGTTAGAGTTAGAAATGATATATAGAGATACAACTTATGTCGCAACTCATAATGTGATCCATGGTTGGGAACAATTAGAGGGTCATGAGGGGGGGCTCATATCTCATGCAATGATCATTAATGAATTTAGTGATTCAATCCTAGATTATGGCCACATAAGAGGAAGACCTACTATGTATATCTACACATTTTTTTTAAATTGGAAAATCAAAGATTTCTTGGTGATAGCTATCCCTCAGGGAAGCAAGCTCAACCAAGCATGCTTGACTATGTGATAGGAATCAGAAGTGATCAACGATATCTACTATTTCATATGATTTAGTTGTATAGTAGGATGGTCAAAATTGGAAGGAATATTCCATGTATCTAACCTTCAATCCCATGAAGGACAACTGAAAAGGACCCAATGTCTATTGAATCCTATGATGAGTACTCGATTCTATTTTATGTTGAAAGACTTAACTAATAATGTAGGTAGTGATAAATGGTTTGAGCATTATGAATTTATTTTGGTATACTTGAAACTCTTGCAAAATTATAAATTTTTGACTAGCTACTCAACACCTAGATGGTCAATAGACTTGGTTTCTGATTGGAAATGTTGAGATCATCTCGAATGTGTGTCCCAATCATGTCGATTATGTAAAATATTTTGATTAATTGAAGGAAACACCAACAACTAACAAAAAATAATAATAACTATAATTACTGATTATCAATAATTAAGCATTCAATTTAACTCTTGTCCTGTCAAGCTCTTAAAGGAATGAAATATATCGAGGTGCAAACATTTCCTCAATTTTTGCAATCCAAAAACTTATTTTCACATTGAGAGATTTAATCCCTCTTGGGAATTGATGGATCCAAAGTTAAGATAGATCTTGAATAGCTCATATTCATCCTCATTTCAATCTATTTCAACAATATTTATCAAAATTATAGAAAAAAATACTAACTTTAGAGGATACTTTTTAATTTCATTAAAATGAAATTTTAAATATCTTTGAACCCCTTACCAAAGCAATGTTAAGCTTGATGGTTCTGCTCTGGAATTTTTCTAACTCTTTTAGATTCCTTTTGTCTCTTGGGTATCTCATTTATGAAAATTATAATTATTGCGAGCAACATAACATCAAGGCCATAACGATGGTATTTTCATTCAATATGGAAGATATTTAGAAAATAATTAATATTTTATTATTGAATACTAAAAAGAGGAATGATAATATTTATGGTGACCTATCATGTTGCATCTCAAGTTGGATGGAATGATTTAACATATCTAGAGGTTTATAAATAAAAAAATAGCATAGCCCTATAAAATAAACAACATAGCCTCATAAATTAAATAGCTCATTAGGGATCAATTTATGATAAAAATAAAAATGTCTCACTTTCCCAATATATATATATTTTTTTTTAAATGAACTTTATTATAACTTTTTATATATTTGGATTAAAATTCATATTTCCTTGGAGATTAGAAATTACTTCACAAAACTAAAGGTTTAAGATTGGTTACTTAGGGGGAAGCTAAAACAAATCCAAAAATGCACCGTACAAAAAGAGGAAGAAGATAAAAATTTGCCTAGGAGTTCAAAATATGCTAGCCTTTGAGGCCACAAAAGAAACCCAAATAAATAGGAAATTGAGAAACCAAAGACATAAGAGAAGTAAAGAGAGTATGAAGAGGGGTCTGAAAATGTAACTACAACCTAGATTTATTTTGTCTTGCTCCCTTGTGAGTATACAATACTTGTGGGCATTTCGAGGTTTTTCTCTATGCTCTTGTGTCTCTAGTTTAGGTCTTTCATGTGTTGGTGTAGATGGTCAAAGAAGATGAGGAGTTTCACATGTTGATCTAGTAGAAAATTAGCAAGAAGGAATTTCATGTGCCACTATGGTCCCACCATGTACATATACTGTTTGAAGTGCTCATGTGTGTGCCCAAAATCAAGAACCAAATTAGCTAACATGACTAGCACCTCAAATTTTGAGAGATGATTCCTCTGTGTGGTTCCTTCCTCTTAATATGAGTGAGTTCTTCATAAATGGGTGCGGAGACCACCTCCCAAAAATTATTTATTTCTTCATCCAATTTGTGATGGGTTCATATTATACCATCACTAGCCCATTCTTGATATTAAATTGCTTCCCTTCTCTCTCAGGCTCACTAGCATCACATCATGGCTATACATGGATTAGAAAAACACAAAGGAATAGGTTTGGGTGTGCCAGTAAGAAGACTGAGAGGGATAGGTAAAAGGGTATAGAAATCATAATAGCACCACAACTATAACTTCAACAAAGGAATAATGTCAACTACAATCTAAAGGGGTAAAGATAAGTGTTAGTAAAAGGGAGCTCTATTATGGAATAGGAAGCACAAGAGGGAGAGAAATTTCCAAACATAATGAAATCTAAAGGTAAAAATAAATGGAAATTAAAGTAGGTGGTTGTGATAAGTAAAAAATGAGACATGAAGACCAGAAAAAGAGGACTTGGGATAGAACCAAGAAGAGAGAATGGTAAGCATTCTCGAGGGGAAAGCCACTAGAAAGATGAATATTTGCTTCACAACTATATAGTTCTTTAGTTAGATCTAGGGGTTGGACATGCACTTCCTCATCAAGGTAGCCTTCTGTGAAGTGTGACTAAGTTCTAGTCATGATTAAGAAGGTAAAATGACAACTTTGTCAATCAAATCTTTCTCAGAAGAAAGCTTTCCCATTTTTCAATCTTGACTGGATCACTAGAGGCTATGTATGTCTACAAGCATGACATATGGATATGAACAAATGTACTATGCTCATTGACATATGAAGTATCATAGTTGAGAGGGGATTGAATTATTGATACCACAATATTATCCTTTGTAATCATGTTAAAGTTCCTAGTAACTTGCTATAAAAGTTGGTGAGAAGAGTTAATTCTTTAATTTACAACATCTAATGATTTAAATGCCATTTGTGGCGGTTTCATAAGATACTCGGTCACATGAAAGAAGCTTAATTGATGAGGACAAGAGATAGGAACCTAGGTGAATTTGATTTCATGGGATTGTAGATGGAGAGTTGGCATATAACATACATGGTGTTGGGATGGTAGTGGTCCTAGCTGACATATTAATTTCTGCGAGAGGTGCTCTCCAACCCAATATAGAGAAAATGTTGTTATGTTATTGTTGGACACCTAATCCTCTAAGGGTTGGTGTGGAAGTTGAAAAGTTAAAAGGAGTCCAAGAAACCACTTGGAATATGAAACCAAGGGGTACTAGGTTTGTATAAATATATATCATTATGAATAATATATGTATTCAAGGTTGATCTTTCATATCTCTAGTCTCCCCCATTGTTGTGTTTAACATGGTATCAAAGAACTCGAATTCTGACTCTACTCCAATTTCTTCTACTTGTGTTGTGTCTTTCTTTTCCTACTAGTTTTACTAGTTTTATTGTGTTTTCCTGTTTCATTATTTCACACCTCACAGCGAAATACTCCTTTCCAGAGATATCTATGATATTCTCTAGGTTGTCATCTTCGTATTTCATATGTTCTCTTACACTATTTTTGCTAAGCAATTTACTTGTGCTGCCTACTAACTCTATCGTAAAACTCGACCTTTCCTACAACACCTTTAATCTACTCTTTGTAAGGGTTGGCATGTTCAATGTGCACTAAAAAGTTTGCCGCTCTGAGATTTGAGAAATTATCACCGTTTCTCTATGTATCGGCAGTCCAACTACCCTGACATTTCCTCATAGAGCCTAGCATTTTCGTAGCCCTATCACTTGACATTGCTCTGTCTCTCTGTCCATTTGCATAATGTTCTATTTTCTCATTCGCGTTCTACCATCGACCTTCACCACAACATGAATTTTATTGTAACATATATTGAAATTCATATGGTCATTCACTTTTTTCCTCTTTTGTGCAAATAGAAAGAAACGAGAGAAGCCATGTTGTAGAATTGGAGCATCCAAAATAGTATGAGCGAGATTCATCGATGTTATTTTCACGACTACGATTTTTGAGTTATTGGACAAGGAAACAGGACCTTCAATCCACTTAAGGATACAAAGAATTTTAATCTAATAAATACAACCATGAAAAACACAATGTCTCTGTTTCCATGCGGCTGCACTGCAACAATATTTACAGTCGAAAACCCCAGAGTGTGGACTTTGCATTAATGTCATTTAGAAGTGCCTTTTTTTTTCGGAATGGGTATGGTGTTTGAAGAAGGGGCTGAAGAAATTGGAAAGTTGTAGAGTTCCATCCTGGGCTGCACTGGAAAGAAATACTTTCTGTGCCATCAAAACTAAGGAATTGAATTCGGTGTATTCAAGGACTTTTTTCGTTATTGAAATGAATAATTGAAGCCTATGTATTGAACCTTGCACTTCTGGAATGGACTATTGTTGGTTGGGAATGGAGCGCCACGAGATATGAATTAATTTTGTGACCTGGGTTGCAGTTTCATCCAATTCATTTCTGTAAGTGGTTTTATTCATCGTGTGGACCTCGAGCTCCTCTAGAATGAGACCAATATACTTCCACACCACTATATGGCATATGTTGACTCCACTCGTAACACCTTCCCATATATCGCTAGACCACTTATTGCCCCGTGATATCTCCTGTCCTTATGGTAGATGGTAATACATTGAATGTATTAAGTTGAATGTCTATTATGTTATGTGTATTACATTGAATAGATTATGTTTAACACCTTCATCGGTATAACTGTGTCATGAATTAAATCTAGTCACTAGTGAATTTAAATGGAGTACTGATGATGTCTTATCGTATGGAGAAGAAACTTTAGGATTCAAAAAGCTTCACGACTAGTATCAACTTACTATGTGAAATTATGCACATTTCAAAATCGCTGTCACGCACAAGTCGAAAAATTCTGTTAGACTTTTCCACGACATTCTTGAATTTTATGATCATTAGTGTTTATTGTCCTATGGATAACAGAGCCAGAAAATAAGTCCAAGAATGCAAATGGGAATATATAGAGGTATTAAATAATATTTCTTCCTGTATGAACAACTTTGTATTAGAACAATATTGCAAGAAAACACGTGCCATATAGGCATTGCTCACTGGTTATTATTCTGCAGCTTTAAACATTCTTGAATATTTTGTTGGGGGCGTGCAACCTATAATCCATTTCAACAGATTCTGAGAGCTCACAAATAAATTATGTAGTGATGGGATGTTGCAATACTCATGTATTATATCTGAAGTAACTCGAGAAATGTGACTTAGATCTTGAACCAACCTTCATAAAGGACCTGGAATTGGGATGATCAAATTCAAATCCTCTTGAGGTATTTTTGGAATATTGAGTTGTATTATGAGTGTGGATTAGCAGTGATTTTGGGATTATTCTATACCTTATTCAAAGCATAGATGGAAGATTGTTTTTTCTTAACAAAATCAATAGCATATGAGTTAATACCTCAGGTTGGTATTTATTTTCCTCATTATTATTTTCTAATTGTTAAAGGGTAGAATTGCAAGAAAATTTTAAGTTTCAAATGGATGAATATGACAATGGATTAGAGTTATTGAAAATTCTAATAGAGTCTACTATTTAAAGCACCATTAAAATTAGCAAGTAAACTATTTTTTATATTCAAATCTATCTTCAGCACCATTAAAAGATAGAGTTTTTGCAAATTGAATCTCATATTCAGCGAGAAAAAGTATGGTAGTGGATTGATCATTCTGAACCTATTTAGAACGTTGAGATAAACTCCCATAAGAAACAAATAATTTTAGTACCCAATAAACTAGCGAATTCACAGAAACATGCAGAAATTCAACCTCCACTCATCAAGCCCATCATCAGATCTTAGGAAGAGATTATCCATAACAATCACATAATTGTTCTTGGATATGAGAAAAATCTGTCATTTCGTATTCCACATTACTCAAAGCCTATCCATTTTCAGAATGTTAGATTGCTTCATGATAGTTCTCCCTCATATGTTCTAGATTCTACTCCTCTTCCACAACAACAATAACAAAATGATAAATGCCATCATTGTGATATTGTTGGCCATATGAAAGATCAATTTTTTGTCTTCATCCATGTCAACATTGTCATAAAACCACTCATTCTTCAAATATATGGTTCACAAATAAGCCTCTTGCACGAAAAAAAATTCATCTTGCATGGATTGCTTCTTGGTAATGACTTTTAGTAGGCAAGAAGATATTTTAGTCATATGTTAGAACCTCTTCTAGAGTATTGAAAAATATTAAAATTTTTCTTTCTTTGTCATCTCACCATGTATCTAACAGGGGGGAAGTGATGGTCATATACAAGCTTTGAATCTGCATCAAGCAAGGCTAATCCACAACCTTATGTACTAAATTCAGAGTCGTAGTGAGAGATAAAAATGCTCTTAATCATGCCTTTGGTTGGTGGTCATCCTTAAACCATCTATGAGAGGTTGAGATCTCCATTTTCTAGTTGAGATTCTACCTCTTCAAAGAACTATGGACACTTCCTCTAGCAAATGAGTTCAACTTCTTTCCAATTATGGAAGAGTTTGAGGAATTTCATTAAGTATTCCACATTCGATGGTCATCCTTAAACTGCCATAGGTTGTTGACCTCCCATTTTTAGGTTGAAAGTATCCATCTTGAAAGAATTAAGAGTACTTCCTTAAGTAGAAGGCCTCAACTTCTTTCCAGATTTGTAAGAGTTCCAAGAATTGCACAAAGCATTCCATAGTTGGTGGTCATCCTTAAACCATAACCTTATGCCAACATTTAAGATAGCACATTCAACCTACTGCTGCCATGCATTTTTACAGAATTTGTGTTACAACCCTCTTCTTGGAATCATACATAACCCTTCGTATTAAGGTGGGATGTTGGACACCTAATCCTCTAAGGGTTGGTGTGGATGCTGAATAGTCAAAGGGAGTCGACCACTTGAAATATTAAACCAAAGGTCACTAGACTTGTATAGATGTGTATCACTATGAGTAATATATGTATTCAACGTTGATATTTCATATCTCCTGTCTTTGTCTTCGTCGTCGTTGTTTTAAAAATTTTGTTATGTTATGTATACATTTTGACTTTGTCAGATTACATAAAAATTTAACATTGTAAAGAAATAGAAAAAGATAAATATATTTAATAATTTAAATAACATTGAGGTAATATAGTCAATTTATTTGGGCTCAAGATTTTGAAAACTCATGGTTTTATTGAAGGTATTTTTCTATAATGTGAAAAAATCATTTCAACAATATCTTAAAAGCTAAATGTCATAATTATGTGCAAAGGACTATTGGACTAGGCAATTTATTTGGGCTCAAGATCTTGAAAATTAATGGTTTTATCGATGGTATTTTTCTATAATGTGAAAAATTCATTGCAACAATATCTTAAAAACTAAAAATCATAATTATGTGCAAAGGTCTAATGCACTAGATTTTGTTAGATCAATGTAAACCCTAATTTCCACCACAAATATCAAAACCTTGAGAAATTTTCCTTTAGAAATGTAAAATATGTAAAAATATAAAATAATTGAAAAATAAAAAGAAATAAAAAAAAATTGATGTAAAATAGCAAATTTATCATTGGTGATTTTTAATCTCAAGCTTTTGACAACCAATGTTTTAGCAATGGTATTCTTCTCTAGCACAACCTATTTAAAAATAGTTTATGCCACAAATATCAATGTCGTGAATAATCCATATTTCTATTTTTTAGATTTCTATTCTTCTACATATTTTATGGTATATCCATTAATCTAAACATAAATACATTCCTTTAATACAAATAAAATTATCTGAAAGTAAATAAATATTCTATTTGATCTTAATTAAACACAATATTATTTTAGCTATAATAATAATATATATCATGCCAAAATTAAAAAATATTCTATTATGTCCATATACAAATATAAAATTATTTTTCTCAAATTATAATATTAAAAAAATAATGAGTCTATTAAAATCATAGATGATATTTTTCTCTATGTAATCCCCCATTATAATGTTCACAAAGTATAATTTCTTGTTAGTCCCCGCCATCTCGCAACATGGGACTACAATAATCAAAATTCTCCCTTTAGCATTACTTTGTTTGAGTTTGTATGATTTATAACTTAATATTTTTTCACTTTAAGCATAGGTTTTCCGTTTCGTCGGTAATTTTGCAGTTTCATGGTCTTATTTGGCCTCTTCCCAAGGCAAACCATATATTATGTGTATTTTTTCCTGATTTTTTCTTCATAGATTTCACTAGTGTAAGCTAATGCCAGCATTAGTTCTCTGCCAAAAAATGTTTAGTTTGCATCCATATCCACTGTTATATATCCTCGTTGTTATATATCACTATTACACAGTTATATATCCTTGTTACATATGTGTAACATGTAAGTTACGCGTCTGGTAAGTTACACATGAAACACAGCACAAACATGCCACCATGCCACCAGACTACACAGAAAGCCGTCCACATGGCTTTCTGCATGTACTGGTTCATCTTTCAGTAGTGATCTTGATGGGTTGAATGAATGAATTTGAGAATTAAAAGTTCCAATTTGAAAATTAAAAGTTTCAATGTCAGGCACTAGTTTGATGCATTACGCATACCTTCCATATCTAGATTTCACAGATTTCATTGCAAAAAGTTGCAGCAGACATCTAGATTTCATTGCAAAAAGCTATAGCGGACATCAAGATCAAGCCATTGAAGCAGAAAACAACATCATTGCAAAAATTTGTAGCAGACATCTAGATTTCATTGGAAAAAGTTGTAGCAAACATCAAGATCAAGCCATTGAAACAGACAACAACCTCATGGGATTAGGAAATCAAATTTCCATTGCAAAAATATGTAACAAACATCAAGATCAATCCATTGAAGCAGAAAGAAGCCTCATGGGATTAGGAAATCAAAGGGGAAGTGAGGAAACATACGTTGTAATGATAAAAATAGTTTTTCCATGGCGAGCATAACCAGGTGGACCAAGGCAATGAAATGTGAATCCACCACGCACAAAAATTACCCCTAGATGACTTTTCCTACAATAATTTGTAATTCCTTGAAGAGCTGGAGAAGATCACTATTCTATCTGGGCATTATATGACCATTTCCATGCGGTGAACAAGGGCATGGAACCTACTAAGGTGGGAATTAAAGAAAAGAAGAAATGCTAAGGTGGAAATTAAAGAAAAGGAGGAAACGCCCGTGTTGCCACAATCTTCCTAGTTCACCCTGGATTGCTAGTTTGGTCACTTCATCGAGGAGTCCTAGTCTCCTCTACTCTTCTCATCTCCTTTCGAAGCTTGTAGATGTTATTTTTATTTATCATGGGAAGGAATTATTGGCTATAATAAGATGTTCCTACATTGTTAGATATTTAGCCAATCAAACACATTAGCACATTACGATCAATGGGTTGAGGAAGAATGAATGGGAAGAGAACTCGCTCTTCTCAAATAGACCTAGGAAGGGTAACTATGCGCAATCCTGATTCAAGGAACTTTTCTCAAAGACAAGTTACGAAGCCACTTGACTGCACCAGGAAAGGAAGAAGATGATAATCAATATGAAGGCCCAATCATGTGACCGTGCTAGAGCCCTTGATCTTTAGAGTGCTCAAGCTTTTGATTGGTGAGAATGGTCAAGCTCTTGAATTGAAAAGCAACAACCATTTGCCTATCTAGAAAATACAGAGCTTGGAGCTTGGCCTAGAGTTTCTATTCCTTAGCGGAGGGTTTAGCAAGCTTACCTCTTCCTGTATCTCATATGGCTAGGTTAGGAAGGATGCGAAGGAAGTTGCATTATATTTGGATATGGTTTTAACTATTACTATGATGAATATTTTGCCTACCATGAAGTCTAAGACAATTTTGAATTTAGTAATTGTCGATGGAAGAAGGCATTTCCAGACGAACAAACATTGAAACCTATAATTCGATACCTCTAACACTTGGGAAGCATGCCATTCATGTGGCAATGTCTCTTTTTAATTTAATTTAATTCACTTTATTATTTTTATTTTTGAACATTCTCGTACATTCATACATTCAGCCATATGATAAAATTTCTTTATCGAATGTAAGACTGATTGACGTATATAAATTCTTGTACAAGGAAAAGATCCACAACCTCTTTTGCTTGTTGTGTCTCCTTTCTATGGGGATCAAGGAGAAATTCTTAGTTGTAGCATTCTTTGCTAAAATGATATGTTCAAGAGGGGGTGACAGAACCCCAAAGCTCTAGTGTAGAGATTTTTTGTTTTGCTTTTAAATATGTTCGTTTGCAATTTTATGTTTCTTGTTTAGTATTTTCCTCATATCTAGATTGAATGGAGTGCCCTCCCCCTCTCTTCAGAATTCCAAATATCATGAAAGCATGCCTTACAGGCACCACGATGATGTGGAAGCAGTGCCAACACCTATTTTTGTGACTTTTGTATCAACCAAAATAAGGAAGAGCATTATTACACCTAACACTAAGAAGCATATATTCGTGTTTATATTCATTATTTTTAGATGTCTCCACAACTTATTCTTAATTTCATTTGTCACTAATTCTAGTGGTTTTTTCAGTTCTATTATAGCTGTGATCTGTAATTCTTCCTTTTTAACGTAATCTTAATTAGAGATGTCTTTCCTTCCTTACAAGGGAAGTATCTAGACATAGATCTCAGTATCTATATGCCATGTTCCAGAGAAACAAGCCTTCAAGGGACTATATTGATGTCCATGCATTTTGATCTATGTGAAAATCATAAACTAAATTGACATAACTACTACTAGAATATTAAGTCCCTGGATCTTCAATTGTTGAATCTACCACTAACACGTATCATGGATATTTAGTTGGAACTACTAGACCCATGCCACCTGTTGCTACTTCCATTACCACTTCTTATTGAAGGCCAAGTGAGCACTATATCATCATTTGGATATGTCACCTTACCACTAGTCAATTTACCATCCCCAGATGCCACCTTTAAGCTAATTTCCATCTTGATAGGACACCATTCTGTATTGAATTTACCTTATTATTGATAGGTCATAAGGTCTTACCCAAATCAAATTTTTCTATAGTTTTAATCCCACTAGATATGGACAACACTTTTGACTCTTCTTGGTCCAATAGAGAAACTCGAGATTGTCTTAGTCCACTTTGATCCAAGTGAGGACTTATGTTGTATAGAAAGAACTACTAGATATTGTATGTAATCATAATTTCATGAATTTACTCGCAATTTATGCACTTTTAGGTTGGAAATATTTGTCATTACTTTTCTCCTAGTGTGAAGACCATCTTAAGTCTAAAGAGTGAAAGCCTTAAATACAACCATACATAGTTCATAAAGTAAGCTCTATTAATTGTACAACACTAGCTGATGATAAGTATAGTCCTCTAGACTGCCTTCTAGACACATTCTTTCTTGCCTTAGGTGAAACCCTTAGTGCCATTCTTTGGGAGTTTCGAAGAGAAAGAGCTCTTCGTAGCCTTGGAGTTAGATTCAATATGAAATCAACTATCACCAAACCATCTTAGTAAACTTTAGATTTCAAGATGAACCCTAAAGACCTATTGACTGAGACTTCTATACTAGCTCTATCAAACAAGTATGACTAGTATGTGCCAATAATCCCCCTATTATGTGTGGAAAAAGCATTTAAGCTAGCCGAGTAGTTCTATATAAACAAGCCAAAATAGAGAAGATTGCATTGGTTCTGGCACTTGATACTTATGGAAAATATACTGTGGCTATTGCCACTTCAGAGACCAGGATGAAATAGAACTAATATTTCTATACAAAGTCTAGAACGAGAGAGAGAGAAACATCTCTTCTACAAAAGGGAACTCCTTGCTTGATTTCTCTTCATAGTGCACCTAAGCACAAAACTCTGCATTCCAAATAAACAATATCTCAAATTCTTCTTTTTCAAATCCTATATCATCATTCTATTTTTAGTTTGGTCAATTTTTGATGTAGCTGGTTCCAAAATTGATCATGTTTCACTTTCTTCCTTAATCTACATCTCGAAGTGGTCCTTATCTAACATGGTCTAATTGATATGATTTGGTATTGAGTTCTTATCATACATTATGTTCATAATGAAATTAAGCATGACTTTTCACTCCCAATAAACAATATTTCAATGATTTTAGATTATAGTTGTGTTCTGTCATTTTATTTCAACATGGCCAATTTTCAAGCTAGTTTGTTCCAAAATTGCCCAAATTTCACTTTCTTTTTTAATCTAAATTTGGATGTGGTCCTTATTTAACATGGTCTAATTCACATGATTTGTTGAGTTCTTATCATACTCCAATCTAATGGTCAATTTGAATTTATGAACAGGTAGTGTATGAAGTGAATTTGTTTGGTCATCAGGTTAACATTTTTTGTGTTGCTTGAAGCATGGTTTTTCTTAACCTAAGTGTTTGAACTACCTAAACTAAGGCCCTGGGATTCCTGGATCTTGGGGATGTAAAGCTTGAAGTGGATAGATGGATTATTGTACCAACTATTTATTCATCTGAAACTACTACCCTTGTCCTTTTGGACTCTTTTTGACCAATCTTCTTGCCACTTTTATGACCCTCTACTCTCATTGAAGGAGGTGTTGTTACCTGTTTTGTTTCTTAGATTTTATAATGACCTATCCCTGAAGAAACAAATTGGTCCCATGACAAATGAGGGAGTTTTTTTCTATAACTCATAACAAATGATCAACTTAACTAGGCAGTGATGTGCTACAGTGTCCAATTTCCCCTTTTTAATTCAAAGATGCATTTATGACTGAGAATGCATTAGTAAATGAGGGATACTTATCCTTTTTTGTTGTTTTTGATAGCTCAGGTTTCAAATTTTATGCAAAATTCGAAAATAGTAAGCATATACAATGCTGAGCCTTCCCTCACAGGTTCAATATTTAATGAAATGATATTCTATCTCTCCCCATTCATTTGGAAGAGATGCCCTTTTCACCCCATTTTTTTTTTCTTCATACTTATCATAGGATTTGGAATAGTTGGTCTTGAATCTGAGGCTGAGTATTCTATCATCTTTATCCTAGGGATGCCCCCTAGGAATTCCAGTAACTTCAGTGAGAAATTCTTCATTTATAAAGATCATTAATCTCCTGAAGGTCGTGTAGAATTCTTTGTTTTTAGGGTCTTGTTGTTGGGGATGTTAAGAATTTTGGGCAAACTCCAGTGCTACTGCATCATCCTATCCTTCTAGCTTATCAAATAAATCAAGGCAACCCACATTCCTAAAAGCATCCACAGCTTCAACGTTAAGAGAATATTATAGAAGGAACTAGCTCTCGTAGTGGAACTAGCTGTCGTAGAAGGAAGTTGAACTCACTGAAGGTATCCTCGATATTTTTGGGGCACTGTAATTTTTGTTTATAATAAGCTCTGGTTTGGGTAAGCACCTTGCATTTCTTAGATTATCACTATTAGGTTGAGTGTTCACTTGCTCACTATTATCTCTATCTTGCTTACAAGATTCCTTATCTTTGGGAGATATGACAGGTCAATTTTGGGATTCTATTACACCATATGATTGCCTTTAGATCTGACAATCATCTGTTATTCTTGAACCAGCACCATCACCTAGGTCCATATCCAAACTACCATGAACGTGCCAAATTCATAGGTTGTAGACGCTAAAGTTATACCTTTGAAGGAGTCATATCGAGGTGGTTATCATTTCCCCGAAAACAATGAAGGTTTGACTCAATCAACTCCATCTACTGGGTTTATCAGCTCACTTAGTAAACTAAATGATTTGCATCTATATCCACTTTTCACTTCTTAATGACGGGAGTCTACCTTCCCACAACTTCTTGGCATAACAACCAGATCTTATAAATCGAGCTCTTTTTCCCTATTCAGTGATGGATGCATTCTCACATGGGACTGAAAGAAATCTGAGATGAGAGAAATCTAAGATGTTCTCTAAGGAGGGTCACACCTCTCACTTTCTATTATTCTTAGTTGTTGATCAATTGCATTCCTTCCATGTGATAAGTCTATTTTGGGATTCTATTGCACCATCTAATTTCCTTGAAGTCTAATGGGGAATGAAATGAGCCAAGGAGGAAGTTATCATTCTTTCTTCTTTCAAATTCGCGGAGGCCAATTTCTGAAGACATTCCTAAGGGGATGATTAAAGATCATTGCTCATAACTTGGGATCAATTAGCCATATGCTAATGAAAAACTTCTTCCAAGATAAATGAACCAATAAGGGGTATATCTCAAATCTAATATCCCATCTCAAGTAGAAATGGATAGAGCCAACAAAGACTTTCATTTATCTCAAAAGAAGAATATGCCTCTAGTTGAAGTGCAAGACTTGTCATCATCAGATTCTTTGTATGATGATATGATGAAGCATGAAGTGCAATGAGAAAAAGTCCATCTCTAGTCAGATAAGTTGATCTATTGCCTATACAAGATAAATAGGTCGAAGAACCGGAACCTACTTACATTGTGGATTGCTATTATTGGTGAAATGGGCTTAATTCCATTATGATATTTTTCATTTTGATCTACATGGCATATTTGAAAGCTAGCAACCCATATTTTAGTTGTACAACATGGTGACAACTAAGAGTAAAAGTCGCTTATCTTAGTTTTTGAAAGAGGATTTCAACTTAGAGATCCACGAATAAATTTTGAAGTTGTAATACAGGTGGCTTGTAGTTTTTATATGGCACAACCCATAAAAACAATATTACAAGTTTTTATGGCAAATGTTTAAAGCCATTTCCAACCATGCTTTGCAGCCTTCGACTTGATATTGATTGATACCTACCATAGAATACTTACTGTGATGATATACCTGCTTGACTAATTGATATACCTTGATGCCTATGCCGACTCTAACTTATCTCTCTCTTTATTTCCACTGAATCTTGCTTCTCTTTTTCTATCATACTCTCCTTTCTATTACTCCCTTCTAATTAAGTCAGACTTGGCTGGCTAGATTGCACAATTGGGAGGTCTGATTCAATCCATCCTTCTCCTTGAGTTCCTTTTAGATGAGACAAGAAAACTTGTACCATGCCATTATAGATGAGACAAGAAAACTCGTACAATACCATTATAGTTAGGCGCCCTACTTCACTCAAGGCAAGGCAAGGACTAGCTGCCATGCAACCTCCCTTATTATTATATATAGCTTTTTTCGTACACAAATACCTGGTGCAAGGGATGGTTATAAACGTGAATTTGCAAGTGTGTCACATTGGATGTTAATATTGTCTAATTTCCCATATGCTTCCTATATTTGTGATATTTCACTAGCTAAAAATCCATCCTCATGCAGCAGAATTTCCCTTTATAACTATTTTTCTTGCTCTGAGAGAGGCCTAATCTAAACCAACTAACTTTTTGAATTCAATGGATAAAAAAAAATTGCAATTCAAAAGAATCTTCATCATTACTATAATGATTTTTAGAGACATTTTAGATTATTCAACGTTATAACAAAACAAGGAGGGTATAATTTACTTAAATATGAATACATAGGAGGAAAAAAATCATTTGTTCAATATAAATGGGCATTAATAGTGAGAAGATACCATCTAAGCATATTGGGCTACTTAATTGATTCAAGTATTTCAGATAAGTAGTCTGAATTGTACATTAGTGGTCATAATTGTCCTTATGACTTGTGATATTGTCAAAATTAGCATATTTTATTTGATTTTATACATATATTCATGCTCTTAATGATCCATTCTTATTGATCCATTCACTACATGATCACGAGATATGATTTGTAAGTAGAGACTGTTTCTACAAACAGACAAACATCGTCTAAATCACTGAGTTTAGGCTTTTGTGATCCATATCGTATTATAAGAAACAATTTCGAAAATAATCACATCAAGAAAGATTATGATTACCCGTTTCTAACTAACTAGTGTGGTTCAAGGAAGCAGGTTAAATAGATGGATAGACTCTTCCAATGGCTACTATAGATTTGGTCAAAACTTATTGATTTTTTTTCAAACCACTAAATAATCAAGTGAAGAGAGTATCAATAAATATTAATAATATTTATTTATACATCTTTGTTTTTTTTTACTAAACCGACAATTTAATATTTTAATTTATTCAGGTATAAAAATAAATATGGACCTTAGATTATAAGCTAACTTATAAGTTAAACATACAGAAACACAAAAAGGATATAATATAAATAATTGGATCTGTATAACAAAATAAATTTAGATGCTAAATTATAAACGGACTAACAATTTAAATAAGTAAACATATAAAAATTCATATAAAAATAGAAATAACACCACCGATTACAAATAAACATATGACTAGACTAAGGAAAATCAGAAACATAATTACCATTAGTAAATAAAAATTAATTAATAAAATTGAATATAAATATATAAAAAGGTGTAAAAATAAAAACAAATTCTAAATTGTTATAGTTTTTTTCGTTTTAATCAATTTTATAAGAAAGTTAAAGTACTTGTCCTTATTTGTGATGGATATATTAAAATATAGTCCAACACAAAATTAAACTTAATTTAATTCATCATTGAAATAAGCCAACAAACATTAAAATAATCTCGGAACATCTTCTAATCTACTGTAAACTCCTTCAACTTCATCTAAAGATTAGATAATGTGCATATATTGAAATACAACAATAAAATTTAGAAAATATTGCAAATGGATTTACAACCTATCCAATGTAAAGTCCACTAACTTCATTTGAAAGATAGAAAATATGAACATATTTAAATAAGCCAATAAACTTCAGAAATTCTTGAGGATGGACTTACCACTTATCAAATATATACTCCATCAACTTTATTTGAATTTTAGACAATATGAATATATTGACATAACCCAATAAATTTTAAAAGCATCCAAGATCAATCCTAAGTTTGTATCTACCAAGTGTTGAGAGGGATGAATCCCTTTTCAGTCTAAAATAGGTATGCACCTAAATATATTTTATCCCTCTCGGTACTTGGTAGTTATAGAGTTAAGGAAGATCTAGGATGATAACTAGCGAAGGGCGTGTGCTGCAAGATCCCATGGTTGATTAGCTAGGTGGGATGATGACAACCTAGCCCCCATCCCATCTAATGAAAAATGCCACACAAAGGGACCGATTTTTTTTTGAATAAGTTACTAGCAAACCTTCTTGGGAGGAGAGTCCACCAAAAGATGTTAGGTGGAGTAAATTCTCGTTGAAGGGTACATACATCCATGGTTAGAAAGTCTATCAACTACGTTATTCATTAATCTAGGGATGTGGATAGGAATGGTTACAATGATATCTGTATTTTACGAAGATACCTAGTGTTGTAGTTCTCCCAGTGACTAGATTTTAGAGACTCTCTACATAAGAGTACAATTTTGAATTTTGTGGACCTTATTAACTATGAGCTAGGAGTATTATTCAATGAAGATAATAGAGAAACCTCATATTTGAGCTATATC
>APFE031320435.1:248717-259617 GCA_000404065.3 Pinus taeda | reverse complement strand
CATTCTGAACCTGTCCACAAGATTTTTGGCATACTTGGACTGAGAGAGAAAGATGTGATTCTTAGTCTGCCAAACTTCAACCCCCAGACAGTAATGAAGAAGTCCCAAGCCTGTCATATCAAAGGTTCTACATAAATCTTGTTTGATCCCATGGATCAAATATGCAGAGCTGCCAGTAATGATAAGGTCATCTACATAGACAACCACAAACAAGATATCATCACCAGTATGCTTGATATACAGAGTTGCATCAGATGGGCTCCGCTGAAAGCCATTATCTGTCAGGTACTAATCAATTTTCATGTACCAAGCCCGAGGAGCTTGTTTCAATCCATAGGAGAAATTCTGTTCTTGACACGGCAATCTTAATCCTGGAGGCGTCGTGATCATGTAGACGGTTCGGTTCCTGTAAGTCACATCTTAGGAAGCCACCTTTACATCCATCACTGATGAACCTTTCCATTTGAACTGAGAAATGCTCAGGGCAAGGAAAGCCGTATGGGTACTTCATCTTGGCTGTAGGAGCAAAAGTCTCCTCATAGTCGATGCCTTCCTTCTGTGAGAATCCTCGAGCCACAAGACGAGCTTTATACTTGTCTAGAGTTCCATCGGCTTTGTATTTCACTTTATATACCCATTTGCAGCTAATGGCTTTTTCCCTTCAGGAAGATCAGAAAGGGTCCATGTGTGGTTTTTCTGAAGACTCTGGAATTCAGCATCCATAGCCTGTTCCCACTCAGATGTACCCTTAGCCTCTAAGTAAGTTTGAGGCTCAAAGATACTGTGTAGATTAGCCATAAGATCAAAATTTACTATAGACTGTTGTTTGCTCTTATGTCTAGAAATTCGTCCTTCAAGGAGTTCATCATCCCTGAGATCACCAATGGTTTTAGCCCACCATTTGGGCCGAAGAGTAGAGGAACCAATATCAGGAGGAGAAGGAGAAGGTTCAAGAGCAACAGGAGCAGCAAGAGAAGGGTTATTTTCCGGAGGAAGCTCAGGTAGTGTATTATCAAACATTGATGTTGCATCATCCCTCCCATCAGGTGGACCTACCGGAAGAAGAACACTATGAGGCTGATCCGTAGAACACTGCTCAGAAGAAGAAGACTGAAAGAATCCTCTGTCTTCATCAAATACCACATCCCGACTGAAGCTAAGACGACCAGTGGCTATAACTATTAGTCTATAGGCCTTGTGATGATCATTGTACCCTGTCATCATGAGATTTTGGCTTTTGGAATCCAACTTAGAGCGCTTAGTAGCTGGAATCCAAACATATGCAATTGAGCCGAATACTTTGAGGTGACTGATCTTAGGCTTACGGCCAGACCACACCTCTTCGGGAGTCTTCCCCTTAACAGCCTGAGTGGGTGATCTGTTAAGAAGATAAACAGCAGTAAAGACTGCTTCAGCCCAGAATTTGTTTGGAACACTCTTGTGTTGTAACATGGGGCGAGCCATTTCAACAACCGTGCAGTTGCGACGTTCAACAACACTGTTCTACTGAGGAGTGTAGGGTGTAGTGAACTGTCGTTTTATGCCATGAGTATCACAGAAATTGGAAAAAGCAAAAGAACAAAATTCCCCCCTGTTATCTGTCCTAAGCTAAGTTGCACGAAACGGGGAAACGGGTACGAGTTTCCGAAATGGGAAGCAATACGAAACGCGACCTCCCCAAATTTTGGAAATGGGGAAACGCGAATATATATATATATATATTGAAAATATATATATATGTGCAATCATAAAGCATAAATGATACATTATAATTTATTACACTTAAACATTAAGATTTCATTGACATCACATTTACTCATGAATGATCACATAATGAAAATAAAAATATGGGAATATCCAAAAGCAACGTTTATTATATATCCAAATCTCAAAATCAACCTTTATTTATATTAATATATGAGGCTGCAAGTACAATAAAGACTATAAGGCTGCAAGAGAGAGATCCAAATTAGGATTTTCTGCATCCACATCCCATTCTTTAGAAGGACTACTGTTGTATTGGGAGTCTCCTCCTACATAGTCGAACAACCTTAGTGCTCTTGATTAAATACACGTTTCATACCCTAGTACCCTACATGATCTTGATTATTGGGAGTTTCCCCTGCATAGAAGGCTTGATTCTCTTGATTAAATACAAGCTCCATACCTTAGTACATGATAAAATCCAATGGAAACATTGCAATCCCCCCAATCCTGAAATCTTGAAAAACAAATAAGTCTGCTGGATTTTGAGTGAGATCTAAAATTCTACTTTCTCCATATGAAATCCAATGAGCGCGAAACCACTCTCAAACATCCTGAGTCATTTCATGGTAATGTTAAAAATTTAAGTAAAATGATGAAAATGAAAAATAAAAGAGAATATCACTTTTACTTTAAGAATTTAACATTACGATGAACAGCATATGCCTCAAACTCCCTGATGAACTGCATATCAACACTAGGGCAAAAATTAACTTTTATAACTTTAGACACACATCTAGAAGCAACTAGAAGTCACTAACATACGCTAAAAGTAAATTAAAAAACAAATAAAAATAAAAATAAAAACACAAGTTAATGAGGAAACGTGGGTCGTACGGCCGTGAAACGCGTTTCCGGCTGTACTGGCCACGTTTCCGTTTCGGGAAACGTGACAGTACGGCCGGAAACGCGTTTCACGGCCGTACCAAACGCGTTTCCGCGTTTCGTACCTGTTTCCGTACGAAAACGGACCTCTATGCCACGTTTCCTGCAACATAGAGTTTCATATTTCCGATAGTGTATCTCAATCCATGAGAGATTGTGCCCCGAAGATATCTCAGAAGATTCTTAGCACCAATCTAGTGAGGCTCAACCAAATATACGCTCACCATGCTAACTGCAAAACATATGTTCGGACGGAAGTTCACCAAGAACATCAATGCAAATGAGTTTATGGAACTCATAGGCATTTCCCAAATTGGTCTGGCATCATCACCATATAACTTCTGACAGTTAAGATCCTCAAGGTAGTCACATGCTTGCAGTTTATCATTCCACATCCGAAATCCAACTCGCTCTTACTTCTGCAAATGAGAGGGTCTGCATCTGTCAGAAATAGGTCGTCCTCATAAGGTGCCGGTATGAGAGGTCTATCATCCACAACCTCCAGGTAATGGTTTGGATCGTTTTCACTCCTAGTGAATCTCAGCTTCATCAGACAGCTATCAATCCTCTCATACTACGCTCGGGGTGTTTTGCTTCAAGCCATAGAGGGCTTTCTTCCACCTGTATACATGAGATTCCCGATCATGAATCTCAAACTCCTCGGGTTTGTTCCAAACCTGTGACCTCTGCATTGAGGGGAATGGTCCCCTTATAAGATTTTCCTTCATACATCTCAAACATGTACCTTCATGCTCTTCTTGAATTCAGGCATCCCTATCACCATCTGACTCACATCGGGTAGGGCCCCAAAGGTAGACCTCCGATGTTATAGATGCGAGATGTCAATTGACATGATCCACAATGGACCATCCTGCAACTTGATACAAATTGCCAATCCTGAACCCATGAGAAAAAAGCATCTTTGAAAATTCTATTTTTTAACACATACTTTTCCATCGATGAATGCCACCCTGAAACCTTTGATTTCCATTTCCGAAATGGAGACTAGGTTCTTCTTGCGATTAGGTACATAAAAGAGATTCTTGTAAATGAATAGAGTTACCCTCATACAATTGAGGGGTAACATTCCCGACACCCTTTCCAGTATAGGTGGCATCGACTCCAAGTATAATCCCACAGTTGTTTCTGTCTCTACCAAATTCAAGAGAGCACCCTTCTATCTGATGAGGTGCCTTGAAGCACTACGATCAATAAGCCAAATTCCCAAAAAATCTGAAGGAGAGGGCCAATACAAGATAACGCTTCTTTATCTTATCAAAAACAACATTTGATTCTTCATACATGGGGTTCCTTGCTTTCTTTGAAGAGCCGACCATTTCCTTGATGACCTACATTACCTATCATTCCTTTGATCATTGAAGATGTCCCTGGAATGATTGTTATCTTCATCAAGAGATGTCTCTGCCATTCGGACACTCCTTCGCATAATGGCCGAACTTATTGCAACCAAGGCATCTGCCTTTCCTTCCACCCTTAGATCCGGACTTCCCATTGAAGTGATCTTTAGGTAGGCCATCAGAAACTTCTGCTGCGCCATTCTGATAATATTCTCTGATCCAACTTCACCCTTGGTGAATTTGAAAAGGGATGAGGAATCCATTGATCATTTTTTTTTCCAACTGTCTTTGGTGATTGCTCTTTCACTCTTGCTTGGGCTTTGTCTTCACCTCAGCTCTGATACCATGTTAATTTTCGGTATGTTCTATGCTTAGAGCAATTTATTTCAATTTTCACAGTTAGCTCAATATCCTTTTCAGAGTAGCAATCACATCAGCATTAAAGTAAACTGCAGATAGAACATAAACATAAATCGCAGAAGACAAGCCAAGACAAGAGGACACAAGATGTGGGGAAACCCTTGATCAATTCTTCTTATATGTTCTTCAATAGTTCAACACACAGAGAGAGATAGTACGTTTACAACAGAAGTCAACACTTTGACTTATCTAGATAAGAGCATAGATCATCTCTAAGAAGATGATACATGAGATCAGTTAAAGACATGCTACTTCAACTGATTCTCCAAGGTGACTCCTTCACCTATTGTTGTGCTGCATTTCGTCATCATGCTGCACCTCACCGCGCTGCACCATGTTGCACCCATCATCACTATGTTGCATCTCATCACACTTCATTAATCATGATTGTACCCATCACTGTATTGCATTATGTGCCATTGCTGCACCATGTTGCCATACTAACCTATGTGTTGGCTACATCTTGCTTGCTTGTTGTCCCTAGCTTGCTTGCTTGTTGTCCCTAGCATGCTTGTTGTTGCATGCTAGTTGTCCCTTGCATGCTAATTGTAACATTGCATGCTTGGTGTATTTGCTACTAAGTACCATACAACTGTCCCAATGTTAGATAGTTGTCCCTTGCATGCTGCTCTCCTTCAGAGACAGATGCTCTGGTTGTTCCAGCAATTCCGAGCAGTTTCAGCGATTCCAGCTGTTCCCGGCAGTTCCAGCTTTTCCCGACAGTTCCCTACAATTCTGGCAATTCTAGCTATTCCCGGCAGTTCCGACTGTTCCCGGCAATTCCCGGCAGTTCCGACAATTCCGGTTGTTCACAGCAGTTTCAGCAGTTATGGCAATTCTCGCTGTTCCCGACAGTCCCGAAGGTTCCAGCTGTTTCGATTGTTCCCGACAATTCCAGCAGTTTCCGACAATTCCAACAATTCCAACAATTCCGTCTTTTCCCGGCAGTTCCGGTAATTTTGGCTATTCCCGATAGTTCCAGTTGTCCCCGACAGTTTCTGCAGTTCACGCCAGTTCTAGCAATTCCGGCTGGTCCCGACAGTTCCGGCAGTTCTGGCTGTTCCCGGTAGTTCCGGTTTCTGCCCTCTAGATTAGGGCAGCATTATCCCTTAGGATATCTCCTCCTATTAAAACCCAAAGACAAGTAGAGAGGAAAAGATCCCAAGTGTGTTGAAATGACTTGAAGGCCACCTCTATTTATACTAAAACGTTGAACACAAGTGGGGTTTATTTGGTTGGTGACCTACCTTGACGAGTTGTCCCATAACACAAATAAATTCATATCTCCATGAATACTTATCGAAATCGGATGATCTTTAGATCAATCCTACACCTCTCGATAAGAGGGATCCAAGAAAAATATTAGCTTCCATTTATAAGATGACCCACATGGAGTTTGGCCCTAGTTGCCAATTTTAACAATATGTCTATCAAGCATCACTAAGGGACGACGAGACCTAACACTCTCCTAGCTAGGTCAAAACACTCTTGGAGTAACCTCAAAAGCTAAAAATAAGGGTCAACCATAGTCACTAAGATGTATAACAAAGTGTTTAACGCAAAGATCAACTAGAAAGACTTTGCGATCTAGACAAAGTCAATAACCATTCCCTAACCAACTCGTAACATTCAATTAGACATAGATTGAACCAAGACAAATTTTTAAGATCCTCAACATGTCAATTCAACATAATTTATGGAAAAATAAATTATTGATTTGGTGGAAAAGAAAAATGATTATTGGATAACAAACTACCTAGAAAATTTACAATTTTTAATGAAGGTTCTAAGTTGAAAGAACGGAACCATTTGAACACTTTGTCCTTCTTCTTCAAGAAATAGATCCATGTTTTGCGAGAGAAGTCATCCACAAAAATTACATAGTACAAGTATCCTCCTCAAGATGTTACGGCCAATGTACCTGATAGATAAAAATGGACCAATTGAAGAATATCAGTAGTTTGACTTTCACTTGAAGAGAATGGTCCCCTTGTATGTTTTCCAGTTGCACAACCCTGATAAACTCCTTCATGATCTATGTTGAATTCGGGCATTCCTGTGACCATCTTCCTTACATCAGGTAAGGCTTTGTAATGAAGGTGAGCAAATCTTCGATGCCATAATTTGGATTGAAGAGAAGTATCGCAAATCATAGCTCCCAAAGGACTTACTCCAACCTGATAGAGACCTTCAACTCTAAATCCAAGTGTAAATGCATTTTCGAGTTCCTTTGTCAAACACATACCTTCCCATCAACGAATGTCACCTTGAAACCTTTATCTTCCATCGCAAAAATAGATATCAAGTTCTTTTTCAAATCAAGTACATACAATACTTCTTGTAGATAATGGGTTTGACCTAGATTTACGTAAAGAGAGACCGTCTCTATCCCTTTCACGAGGTAGGTGGCATTGTCTCCAAGTATGATCTCCAAATTTGTCTTTTTTTCCAATCAAATTTGAGAGGGCCTCCTTGTACCCAGTGAAGTGCCTTGAGGCACCTTTATCAATCAACCAATGATCCAATGTATCTGGAGGAGAGGTAGTGGTGAGGGCAAAAATAAAATATAATTCTTTTTGCTTGTCTACAACATTAGTTTCCTCATACCTAGAGTTTCTCGATCTTTTGGGAGGATGACCGTTTCCATATCGTGCAGCGAGAGCATTCCTCTTTCCTTTGTTGTTGAACTTGTTGTTCCTTTGATTACCACTGCCTTTGTAGTTGTTGTGGTTGTTGTTGTCATCATCCCTTGAAGTATCCTTCTTGTGAGGACACTCTCTAGCATAGTGGCCAAACTTGTTGCAATTGAAGCATCTTCATTTTCTTCCTTGTTTGACTCCCGGCTTAAATCCTTGACCTTGTCTTCTTGGACCAGCATTGTTCTTCCTTTTAGCATGAGCGGAGAAAGCGGTAGAATTATTTCCATTTGAGGGCTTATCTCTTTCCATCATCATTATTTCTTCTTGAGTGCATCTAGCCAATAATTCATCAAAACCCAGAATCCTGTCATTGTTGAGGATGGTGGTGTTAAACACATCCCATTCTCTTGTAAGACCTCCAAGTGCAATAACAGTGAGCTCCCTGACACCAAAAACTTCTTCAATGGATAGGAGATCATTCTTGATTTCGGAAATCCTCATGAAGTAGGATTGAATGGACTCTCCTCTCTCCATCTTGAAGTCTTTCAACTTGTTCTTGAGAAAGAGGACTTGATTTGCATTGTTTACTATGAACATCCCAACTAGCTTGTCATACATCTCCTTAGATGTTTCCAAATCAAAAATATAGGCAACCAAAGGCTTGTGAATGGAATCTACAATAATTTTCTTAGCTTTGACCTCACCTTTCTTGTACTTTGTTTTTGCAGCAGTGGGTGCATTTGAAAGAGGCTCCACCACTCTTCCTTTGACATATTCCATAGCATCATTCTCTTCCAAAGTCAAAACCAGAGACATCTTCCATGCATGATAGTCTGATTTGTCCTTAAGCTTGTCCTCGGATTTGAAGTATGATGTAGTCGTCATTGAGGCTAGCTCCAAATTCTTGTCTAACCGCTTCCCTTAGTAATTGCTTTTCTCACTCTTGCTTGGGCTTTGTCTTCACCTGGGCTCTGATCCCATGTTAATTTTAAATAACAATGGTATGTTTTATGCTTAGCACAATTTACTGCAATATTCCTTTAGCAACCCAATAACAATTTCCAATTATTTCCAATAGCAATCATATTAACCATTAATCACATTGACAGTAAATGCAGATAGAACATAAAACAAATGCAAAAGACAAGCCAAGACAAGAGGACACCAAATTTGGCAAATGCCAGGGAAAAACCCCAATGTGAGCAAAACTCTTTGATCAAATCCTCTAATTATTATTCAATAGTTCAGCAGAGAGAGAGTACAAAAGTCAAATAGACTAGCCCAATACAAATTCAAATCAACCTTGCCAAATTTTGTAGTCAAACTTCAGCCCTAACCAGAAAGACAACTTTAGTCAAAACAATAGTAAAACACCTCCTTTGAAGCTCGGTCAAAGGCAGTCAAATTCGACCTCCAGTGGTGGTCAAAGTCACCCCAAACCAATCACAAAAGCTCTAGTCAACCTGCAGTCAGCTCTGCGGTCAAACAGGCCTATAGTCAACGCAAGTCAAACAGCTCCAAAATCCTCGATTGCCAGTCAATGCAGCCTAAAGAAACCGAAATTTTGCCCTCAAAACCACAGTCAAAACAGGTCAAAATCTCCTTGGTCAACGCTGGTCTTGAAGTCTGAAATTCGCCTTGTAATTTTCTACCCATAAAATCACCCTCCTTGCCACACGTGTGAGAGAGAGAGAGGTTGCCCAAGCTGTACGAACCAATCTGATGAAGAGAGAGAGAAGAATGTGAGTGATGGATGTCCAAATGAGGTGTGAGGTCTCTTTTGATTATACACTTCGTTTTGGGTGAAGAGACACATCCATTGGGCTTCTTGAGCCTACTTTAAGTTGATACCGACCTAAACAATTTGCACATGTGCACATGAGTGGTCATAAATTCAAAATCACACTTATGCTTGTCTGAATGAGATTATTTTTATATCAATCTTGGACCTCTCGAAAAGAGGAATCCAATGCAATCATCATCTCCATCAAATGAGCTG
This sequence comes from Pinus taeda, assembly GCA_000404065.3. Lineage (NCBI taxonomy): Eukaryota > Viridiplantae > Streptophyta > Pinopsida > Pinales > Pinaceae > Pinus > Pinus taeda. Next base: position 250,552 of record APFE031320435.1, on the reverse strand, counting down.
TCCCAAGGTGGAATTTGGCCCTAGTTGCCAATTTTAACAAGAACACAACAAACTAATACACTTATCTTCATTTAAAATCTTGATGTCAACTAATAATAGTTGATTTACCATAGTATTGAAGGCATTTAGATGCTCTGTCACCAAGTCTCCATCCTTCATCCTCAAGTTACAAAGTTTTTTCCTTAGGAAAAAATTGTTCGCCAGGGACTTAGATTGATACAAAGTCCCTAACTTATTCCACAATGTCTTCATTGTAGCTTCTCTTGAAACATTAAGTAATATTGAATCTGAGAGACACAATCATATTGTGGTCTTTGCATTTCGATCCAACTTGGTCTACTCTTTTGTCCACATCCCTATTGATGTAGTACTTTTACACCTCATCTCCTCTAATAACAAGGATGAGACTGTATTGTCAAAACCTAAAGTAGTTGCATTACAACCTATGGCAACAACCAAACTATCTCACAAGTCTGGTAAAGAACACAACAAACCGATACACTTATCTTCATCTAAAATCTTAATGTCAACAAATAGTAGTTGACTTACCATAGTATTGAAGGTGTTTAGATGCTCTTCCACCAAGTCTCCATCCTTCATCCTCATGTTATACAATTGTTTTTGTAGTCTCAATTTGTTCACCAAAAACTTAGACTAATACAAAGTCCTAACTTGTTCCACAATGCCTTCGTTGTAGCTTCTTCTAAAACGTTCAGTAATATTGAATATGAGAGACACAATCATAGTGTGCTCTTTGCCATTCAATCCAACTTGTTCGAGTCTTCTATCTAGATCCTTGTTGATGTGGTACTTTTCCATCTCATCTCCTCTAATAAAAAGAATGAGACTATATCATCAAAACTTAAAGTAGTTATATTGCTACCTATGGCAACAACTAAACTATCTCACGAGTCTAGTAAAGAACACAACAAACTAATACACTTATCTTCATCTAAAATATTAATATCAACAAATAATCATTGACTTACCATAGTATTGAAGGCGTTTAGATGCTTTGTCACCGAGTCTCCATCCTTCATCCTCAGGTTATACAACTTTTTCAATAGGAACAATTTGTTCACCAGGGACTTAGGCTAATACAAAGTCCCTAACTTGTTCCACAACGCCTTCATTGTAGCTTCTTTTCAAACATTCAAGAATATTGAATCTGAGAGACACAATCATATTGTGCTCTTTGTATTTCGTTCCAACTTGGCCCAGTCTTTCATCCACATCCCTATTGATGTAGTACTTTCCATCTCATCTCCTCTTATAACAAGGATGAGACTATATCGCTGAAACATAAAGTATTTGCATTACTACCTATGGCAACAAACAAGTTATCTCACGAGTCTAGTAAAGAACACAACAAACCTACGTTACCGGATCCGCTGGCGGCAACCGTGGAAACCTCGAATCCCCGAATCCGAAACGGGTACGGGTACGGATACGGTGGGATCCGTACGATCAGTGAACAAAATGTTCATGTCACAGTTAATAACTCAGTTAACAGTTAATAACTCAATTAATTACTATTATATATGATCGGTTTTATTTAGCTCCAGAGCACAGTTACGCGGTAGGTTTTATAACATATACCATTGCACGTAGGTTATATTTTAATTTTTTTATTTTTATAAATAACATATATGATATATGATATATGTTATCAATTACTATTATATATGATCGGTTTTATTTTAATTTTTTAATTTTTAGTATTTTTATATGTTATCAATATATGTTAGTAATAGGATCCAATGTCCATAAATTATTTATAACATATATGTTTATAAATATATATTCAATATGGTTAAATATTAATTTTTTTTTTT
>APFE031320435.1:172505-248197 GCA_000404065.3 Pinus taeda | reverse complement strand
TTAGAATTTTATATATATATTTTTTTAATTTTATTTTACCCTGTACCACTTTAGAATTTTTTTTTAAATTTTATTTTACCCTGTACACACCTACTCTATATTATCATCTTAATAAAGTGATCATTGATGAAACATTCATTTTGTTTTTACTACTATCATCTTTGTAGGCAAGATGCATCATTTTAGTGTTCAGATTCATAAATTGTCTAATTATTTTAGTTCTAATGTTGTGATTCATGAATGGTTTTGATTTTAAACATCAAATGTATTTTTAAAATTTTAAAAAATATTATTATATATTTTTGTACTCGTCGTATCCTCGCCGTATCCGGATCCTGGCTTTTCAAAAATCCAACGGATCCGTATCCGTATCCGTATCCGAATCCAGATCCGGATCCGTATCCGTATCCTGGTAACTTAGCAACAAACTAATACACTTATCTTCATTTAAAGTCTTAATATCAACATATAATATCTAACTCACCATAGTATTGAAGGCGTTTAGATGCTTTGTCACCGAGTCTCCATCCTTCATCCTTAGGTTATACGACATTTTCTTAAGAAACAATTTGTTCACCAAGGACTTAAACTGATACAAAGTCCCTAACTTGTTCCACAATGTCTTTGTTGTAGCTTCTTCTGAAATATTCAATAATATTGAATCTGAGAAGCACAATCATATTGTGCTCTTTGCCTTTCTATCCAACTTGGTCCAGACTTTTATCCACATCCCAGTTAATGTAGTACTAGGATCCATAGCAATCCACTGATCTTTGTCCACCAATAGGTCTTCCATTTGGAGCTTCCACGACTCAAAATTCTACTCATTGAATCTCTTTATCTCTAACTTTGAATTACTCGCCATTTTCTTTCACCACAAGAATCAATTTCGCAAATCTTCCACTATAACAAGGTTTACCACGAGCTCGAATAAAACCCAGTTGTCACAAAAGGGTCCCATTGAAGCCAAAATTGCTTTGATAACAAATGTAAACTTTGACCTGTAAAATTAATTGTTGCAAGTAGATTCTTAATAAAATAGAAAAGATACAATGGCAAACACACACATTAACACAGAGATTTTACCCTAGAAACCTAAACGACGTCCATAAACCACCAATCCGTTTACCTTGGATTAAAATACAATCATAGTTCCTTAACCGAAACTACAAAACCATGGCCTAGACCACCATGTGCCAAAAATGGGCACAAAAAACTATGTACCAAAAAACCATCAAAAATGGAAACAAAAAAACCATGTGTGTGGAAGTAATCATGTAAAGAATATAACACATACCCAACATATTCTAAGGAAGCCCCACTAGAGTGGGAGGAAAGTCAGCCTAAAGTGTGAAGACTCAAGAGGGTTGTTGAAATAACAATGGCCTCCCTATTAATTTCTCTAAATCCTTGCTTTGAGTTTTAGGACTTTATCTCATGAAATAAGGCCTTGAGAGGTAACATAACCAACATTCAATCATGTGAACTCTTTTATCCTAACCGCACAAATTTTCTGGCGAAAGTTATAGTGCTTCTATGGAAGGGCCTTATGCATAGTTTTAAGGTTCCAAACCTTAAGTTCCAAAACAAAATAAACAATACAACAATCCAATCGTCAACCTATGATACAACACTCATGCATTTCCTTGCAAACACATCACCACACATAAGCATACCCTTGTACAAACAAAATTTATAACTCTAACATAAAGCACAATTAACAGCAATTGTTACAATACCAATTACATAGAGAGAAAACAAAAGATTGCAGATAACCTGAAATTGTAACAGGATTTCTAACATGTCCAGATGGTGATCTTGGAAATTGAGCCAATGCAGTTGTCACAGACTTGCAAGTCATTCCAGTTAGTTCAATGAGGCTTGAAATTTTATCTGATCATAGATTTTCCCAGAATACTCCTCTAAATTCTTAGAAATCTAATGTTAAGCTAGCTAATGTAGCAGCCACAATATGATGGTCTGCATAGTTCCATGGGAATTGTCTTCAAACCTCGGTACCACTATTATGACCATTGGATTTGGGTATGTGATTCAAGACCAGAAAATGTAACTGTAACAAATAACCACCATTACATAAGATGATAAGACACACTCCAAGAGAATGATTATAAACACCATATCTAGGGTCTGCAATTAAAGACCAAAAAATGTGGCTACAGCAGATAATCCCATCAATTAAGAAGCACACCAAGAAAGCAACTCTAGACAGCATATTTTAAAACTAAACGTGAAGGAATACCACAACCAAATGCTGTATTAATCATATATGATGGGAAAAGAGTCGAACAATAAATGCAGACACCCAATAGTGTATTTGCTGCAGGCATCTCCTGCGGGAGACTTATAAAACATAAACCTAGATCAATCTAGATTCTAAAGTGAATGCATGATATTTATAACGTGCATAACCCGACTATTGGAACCAAACCCTCTTCAAAACAGTGTTGCCAAAATTCCGATAAAATCCCCCAATCTTGAGTTTTTCAATCAGACGAGTTTTTCAACCAGACTATTTTTTGAATTTCAACCCGCCTTTTTTAATTTTGCAGAGTTTTTGCCGATTTTACCCATTTTCTCCCAACTTTTACGATATTTTCAATTTTCGGACCCTTAGCCAATTTATTCCCAAATCCGACTTTTGTAACATTGCTTCAGAACGCCGAGCTACCATATCACTCACGTGACAAGATTGAAGCACAAAGCTACAGGAAGATTTAGGGCATTGATCTATATAAAACTTAAATGTACATATGCTAATTATACTTTCTATATAAAACTAACGTGCATACACTACTTATTCTTTTTACAAGAACAAGAAGAAGGAGCATGCTACTCCGAGGACTCAGGCGGACCACTGAGCAGGAGCGGAAATACCAAGTGTCAAATCTCGGTCTTGCAGCAGTAAGTGCTCCAATCCCTACCGCCACAATACAGCCCAGACAACACATCAATTACTTAAGACTGGGAGACTGGATCATACCAGGGGGTAATAGTTCTACTTTGGCTGTCCTCCTTCAAAAGACTCACTGCATACACCAAATCATGAACAAAATAACACACTATCACAATTCAAGAAACAGCAATCTCCAACTCCTCACCCACGCATTATATGTTCAAACCTTCCTATCTAGCCTTCTTCAGTCCCATAAACCGACCCAATCCTGACTTATGTGCACTGTGAGAAAGAAATCATATAAATGTCCACTGAAGACCAAATTAGGTCAATGGGACTCGAAAATACAGCAAATAAAAATGGAAATGCTTAGGGCAGCTTCTTTCTAAAGCCGGAAGATAAAATCAGATAAAAAGCATTATAAGACTAAAAGAATGAAGGTAGACCTATAAGGGACAAAGCCTCTGCAGAAAAGAACAAGAGTTACATTAACGTGTCCGAGTTACAGGATGATCCTGTAGATCCCCCTAACGATGTGAAGTCGCCAATTAATAATGTCATCAGAGTAGTGACCCGCACTAAGTGGAATCAGCTGGGCAATCGTAGGCGTCAACCAAGATTTACTCTCAGGTGTTCTCTTAACATTCAAGTTGATGAACTCCCAGTAGAGGGGTGAAATTGCGTGCACTTAGAATTACATATTTAACATTGTGAAACACCTCTGTAGAGAATTGTAAGAGGGTCGAATCTGTTCTAGCACCCAAAACTAAGAGAAGATACGATGCATTATACAATATAGTAAAAATAATCCCATATAGATTAACTTTCAGGTAATTGTTTTAATGCTCATCGGTGTGGCTTAAAAGAAGGGTTGTTACACAGTACGATTGTGACTGATACTACACATGATATAAGTCTTGGCTACATAAACATGAACCCTTGTTCAAACAACAAGGAACAGTAGGCCCAGTGACTGGTCAGTGAAAGAACTAGTATTAAACGATAAAGTTTCATAAGCTGCATTCAAAACATGTAAACCAAAATGAAAAGAATGCCCAATTTATACCATTTGAAGTGTATCATATAATAGAATCTGCTCTTACATTGATTGGACCTGGAACAGCTTGTATTTTCGCAGAAATTGGAGCTGGCAGTCGAAAAGTTCTGAATATGTCATGATTAATCACTCCAATACCATGCGGTTGCTTCCATCCAAATGTTTTGCTTCTGCTTGAAAACCCAGATAGAAGTCCACTTGTCCCTAAGCTATTTTGTATGTAAGGAATTCTCAGATTCTGATGTGCACTGAGTATATACATGTTGGTCAACAAAGAATGCAAAATGTTCTATGCTTCGCAGAAAGTTGCAGCAGAAGGGCGGCAATCATTGAGGGCGAGGAAGAAAACCCATGTTTTCAAAAGGGCCTCAACCGCTCCATTTTCTTTCTTCCATTCAGATTGTGTAGACAGGAGAAAGGGGAGTGCCATTTTCTATCATCAGACCTCTTGATAAGGATACGAGAGGCGTTCAACAGGTGGCGTTCAATAGTTGGTTGGGACGTTTATATTATTTCAAAAAAATGCAATTTTTTTTGTATGTCTGGGGGTACTTTTGCCCGGGAGCACTTTTTACACGTGTATTTTTGTTAGTAGCATTTTTACAATGATGAAAATATATTTCCCACGATATTTTAATGTTTACTCGACTTTAGTCTAACGGATTATTAGGTTTTTGTTTTCGTTTCTTTTTGCAATTTATTCTTTTTTTTTCAAATTGGATAAGTTCGCCCAATTTTCTAATAATCCCCTCATTGAAAAGACGATGTCAAGAAACTGATGCTAGCATATTCTCATAACTTTTTTTGATGTCTTTGAATGCATCACATTCCGAAATGAAATATTTTTCCAATTCCAGTGTCCTAGATGTGCAAAATTTACACACTCGTTCTTGCCAAGCTTCTTTAAGCCTTTTCCACCATCTTGTTTCACACCGAAGTTGATGCGAATTGGTTCTTAATTGAGCAATAAGAACCTTTGTCGTCCACGAAATGCTAGCTTCAATGAACTCATTTTGTTGTAGATCGCACGTAGGGTTGAATTCCTCAATGTAGTACTTCTTCTTTCTACACAATTATTTTCCCCATACTCGTTTACAAAACTTCTCCATAACAAAATCCTTTAGCTCCTTGCTATTTGTGGGACAGGAATTGAGGTAGATATTCCATTTTTGCATCCATATGTCTTCGATGAGAGTTGCTCCTGCTTCACTCAATATTATCTCATAAGATACCAAATTTTTTAATTTGAATTTGCTCATGATCAAGCATTTTTGGATTTTCTCAATTTGTTTTCATTTGGTGTAGCGTGATTTTTTATTTTTTTTAAGTGTAGTGTGATGTGTCCCTAGAATGGAGGTTGGGGCCAAAAGCATCATGTTCGTATCATACATTTAGAGAAGCCTCTTAATGACGAAGAGACGGTTTACTCGTAATTTTTTGTTGGTATGTTGGCTTGGGCAAAGGAGTTATGGTTGGTATTAATCGAATATATGGAATTGGGGGGTAATAAAAGCTTTCTATTGAGATTATTAATCATCATTTTGTTGGTACATTGGGTTATGTAGGGGAGTCATGCTTGGTATTGATTAAATATATGCAATTGGGGGAGAACAAAAGCTTCTCATCGAGATCATCAATCATCTGCACTCTAGGAACATTTTTTACTTATCTCAAATCAGTAAGGGATGGGATTTGCATAGCCAATTCCACATTTGAAAAGATGTGAGGGATTTAGAATGAAATGAGGATCTTTGAGTCATATGGAACAGGTGCATTCACCTCTAATCCGTTGCTGGTATTTCTTTGGAGGGCAAAGATGACAGGTTGTATTGGTTTGATGAACCCACCTGTTGTAGCATTTTTTGGTTTTGATAAGTTAGAATCAATTAGTCAAAAAAATGAAAATATTTTTCAAAAAATTGTTAAGCTAGGATATGGACTTAGAATCAATTAGTCAAAAAAATGAAAATATTTTTCAAAAAATTGTTAAGCTAGGATATGGACAAAAAGAATATTGAATAAAAATGTTAGGAAATATTTGGATAAATATGTCCATATCAAATAAAATGTTAGAATAGATGCCCTAAAGCATGAAGGCAAAAATAAAATGTTAGGTTAAAGAGAAAAGCAAAAAGCAGTAAACTTTGAAAATGTGCAAGTCCAAGTGCCACTACTTTTTACTTTATTATGCAAAATAATGGTTGTGTGTAACTTGTCATAAATGCCACAATGCATGATAGTCAAATAGTTTAATCTTGACTAGTTCATGCTTTAAATTTTATATTTATAGTTAGAGATTACAGATCTAGCCAAATATTTTAATCTTGGCAGATCAGTAGTTAGGTAGAGAATAATAAGGAGCTCATCAGTTTAATCTGGGCCCTTGGATGTTATAAGGTTAGAATTAAATAGTTTGATTTTCAGAGGAAAAATGAAAGAAAAGGGTCTGCTAGCCTAAATGCACCCAATAAAGTGAAGTAAAAAATGTTAGGATAAGTAAAGGGTAGGTAGAAGAAAGGTTGCAGAAGTACAAAGTTGATTGAGGCATAAGCACATTTATCATACTTGATCATGTGCTTTAACGTGCAGGAGCAGTTATCAAAGTGAAAGGATGTTCACAAGCTGATTTAACTAAGTTCCCTTCATTTCATTTCAGCCCCAACTACATACTTACTAATTTCTTCATTATCCCATAATTTCTTAAGAAAATACCCTTTTCCCTTCATTTTCACCTTTTCCCTTGGTTTCACACATTTCCCCTAGCAATTTATCATCCAAACTCATTTCCCTACTCAAAACCCCTTTTCCCTAGTGTGAAACCCTTTCCCCATGGAAAAAATCATTTTCCCCTTGTGATTTCCCTAAAAAAACATAAAAACACTTTACCCTGAGTATAAATCCCCCCCTTCGCTTTATCTAATTAAACTCCACCACTCATGTATTTACCAACAAAACCCATTTAACACATAAAACCCTTTATCCTAAAGTTTTATGTTTCCCCCGCTTTATTAATTTAACTGCACAATTCACCATTTTCCCACTTAAACTTTTTAACCCACCCCCTTGGTGTGGTTAAATAAACCCCGCCACAGGTAAACCCCGGTCCCACTCCATTAATCCATCGTGACATGTTTAACCCACACTTTATTCATTAAAATAGTTACAAAACTGTAATTATTCCTCGAGCCCATTAATCTCCGCACCTGCTCCCTCCATGCATCTCGACCGCGCGATAGTTTTCCTATCACCTACTCCCAGATCTAACGACCCACAACTATATCGCTCGCTCCCGATCTCTAACCTTTACCCGCCGGAGAGCACGCAGGATTCGTGGTTTTGGCAGCACCACGTTAACTCACGTGCCTTCAAAGAAAAACCACCCCACGGCCAAAAGTTGTGCGATGAGCCTCCGAAACCACTCCCCCGCGTACGATAAAACCATCCACTGTTCACTTTGTGCCAAATTTTTAAAAGTTAACCATTTACCCGTTTAAACACGAAAACCCTCACTTTTTCTCTTTACGTCCGTTTACACAATAAAACTTATATAACCCTCCTGCGCCACCCTAAGCCTCTGCAACCAATTTAACCACTGTTTACCTCCCAAAAACGCTCTGAACTCCATCCACTGACCTTTCAACTCAAATGAAGCCATTGTGGCCCTCCCTGTCAACTTGTGTTTTTCTTAACATTTTGCACATGATTAGCAGAAGACCAAGAGACTGGATAAACAATTTTTATACCAGTTAAAACCCTGTTTGTTCAAGATTCTTGAGAAATGAATTCAAATTGTTTTCATGTACAAACATAAATCAACTCTAAACCAAAGAGAGAGCAGAAGAAATCATTTACACAGTGAATGTTAAAATAGACAATTTACACAGTTAAAAGACAAACAGATGGTCAATATCCATCTACCTCATGCTAAGACATGAAAAAACTAAATGATTTACTGTTGAAATACACAGTAAAAACTTGAAATGTACAGTAAAAGTAAAAAGGCACAGTAAAGGATATTGGCAGGTCAATAAGGTCAAAGAGTATTAGATGAAATGTCATAAGTAAATATGACATCCAGCGTGAAGACCAAACAGACAAGCAGCTTAAAGGGCAAAATATCAAAGACCAAAGCCAGTAGAACCTAAATAACAGGGACAACAAGCAGCAGTTCAATAGTTGTCTCTATCTTCTTGCATGAAGATATTTCCTTTTCCTAGAATAAATCCTTAAACAGTTTAGGATATTTTCTTAGTTCTACTATTGTATAAATAACTCTATTCTCAAGTTATTAAGGGTTCATTGTTCACCATGGGACCAGGTTGAGCATTGAAAGAGAGTTACACCCTTGAAGAAGCATTTGTAAACACCTTATGTACTAGCTTTCCTGAACCCTTACTACAAAGCAAAGGATTCTGAATTCAGCTTTACACAATTTGTGTTTCCTGTAAGTTTTTCCAATATTACACATTATGTTTTTCTTCATATTCTTATGTCTTATAGAGATACCTAGGTAGGAATAATTGTGTCTCAATCTATTCCTATAAGCTTCTGAAGTGATAATCATTAAAGAGAATTGATTAATGAACTGTTTGTTTAATTAATTCCCTCTGAATCAATAAATCATCAACATCTTGTTGTAAGCATAAGCATATTCTCTTGAACCTTCTGAACATCGGTCAGAGGTTTTCATACTTATGATTGTTTAATTTTCTGTCTGAAAACTATAATAATCATATTATTTTTGTTTCTGCTCACCACTATTCAAGATATTTCACTGTGTGAAGTTTTATAGCAGCCCTTTACTTTGGAATTAATATTATTCAAAAGGTTAGGCATTACAATGTTACATCTGTTTCATTCATTGGTCCTCCAAATCAAAACAAAAACCCCCAAAACAATTACCTTAGATGCTCTGGCTTGATCGTTGACCATTATCAACTCAGAGGTACAACATCAGTGTGGCGCCATTGCCAGGGATTCGAATTCCATTTTTTCCTAGGACAACGATATTCATTCTATTCCTTTAAGGTGATTAAAGGTCTAAGAAAGGTTAAAAATCTTTCACCTGGTGACTCCACTAGCCCAAAATTGGCACCTTTAAACACACCAGATCTCATTCAGAATCTGACTTAGTTAACCTCTGCCAAATCCTGAAAAAAAAAAAAAAAAAAAAAAAAAAAACAAAAAAAAAAAAAAAAAAAAAAAAAAAAAAAACAAAAAAACAAAAAAAAAAAACAAAAAAACAAAAAAAAAAAAAAAACAAAAAACAAAAAAAAACAAAAACAAAAAAAAATCAAAAAAAAAAAAACTTCTAAGAAAATCCAATTCTAAAAGGAGACATCAACCATCTTCTTCTTCCTCTTATGCCTTGCAGTCTGAATATTTAGAATCATCTGATCCTTTTAGTAATATTCCATCTGATCCTGATAGGACACAAATAACCCCCTAGGGTTTCTGAACTATTAGATAGGGGAGTTGATTTAGGTTCAACTTTCCTCATTTATTCTTTTGAAACACATCAAGAACCCCCTTTACCACCAGGATCACCTAAAAATGATTCTAACTTGGGTGTCCATTTACCTTAATACAAACCCATAGATTTCATATCCCCTAACACTTATTCATTCCCTTCCACTTCTAAACGACCTGAAGCTTCTACTTCTAAACAACTTGAAGAGACCATCTTTGTATACACAAATCCACTCTTTGAAACAAAAGGGGGTATTCATTCACCAGTTCCAAAGTTAGTTCTTAAGACTCCTTTAAAGTTATTCAGGAGACCTCCTCCTTCTTCACCTCCACATAGTCACACACCTCCTCAATCACCTTCTTCCTCCTCTTTTTCATCTTCCACTTCTTCATCTTTTTCTTCCTCATCCACACAAACACCTCATACACCACCTTCTACTATGGCATTCCAACCTATTGTACAAGCTAGATATGTAGCTTTAGTCTTACCTGCTAACCTAGATGCATTCCCAGCTGGATACTTGAAATACCTTCCGAGGTATAAGAAACTGGTCCCATAGCTAAAGACCATCTTCAAGCTTTTTTAGACTTTGCAAACAACATGAATATTGAACAAGAAAATGTTTACATGAGATTGTTTGTACATTCACTTGAAGGAAATGTAAGAATCTGGTTTAGGCAGTTACCTGTAAATTCCATTAGAAATTGGGAAGATATTACAAACATATTTAAAAACCAATGGGGTGTAAAGAAAGATCCTTTTTACTTTCTAACTGGATTTGAAGAAATTAAACGAAACTTTGGTGAACCTGTATCTGATTTTATCAAATGGTCCAATAAACTTTATCATAAGATGCCCCCTGATTGTAAACCCCCTGTAGCAGCAACTAAGTCTAGGTTTTCTAAAGCCTTCAACAATGAATTTGCTATAATGCTAAGAGAGAGAACTTCAAGAACTATTGAAGATATGCAAACAAATGCTATCGAGGTGGAAGCAAATAGGGCTACTTCAACTTCCTTGAAAGCTAAATAGGAAAAGGCCCAAAGAAAACTCAAATCTATTCAAGAAGCCTCTAGTTCCTCTAGTTCTTCGAAGACTAAAACTGAAGATTCTAAAATAGATTAAATAACTTCTCTTCTTAGGAATCTATCTAATAGAATTTCCAAGATTGAGACTCAACGTAGGACAGTTTAACAAACAGTTACTAGACCCCAAAATCAAAATCAAGGTCAGTATAAAAGGAATCCATAATTACAAATTCTTCAGAGACCTAGTAATGATCAACAGGTTCCCACTCCTCTACTGATAGATGACTAGCAACCTGATGAAAATGCTATGACTATTACTGAAGACATCAATAACATGGATACTTCTTCTAATCAAACAATTATTACTCCTCTCTCACAACAAAATCAAGTTCAAGAAGATCAAGAATCCTCACAGGTTTCTAAATACCATGCCTTCTCTGAATTTGTAATTGTAGAGTTGAACAAGAGATATGATCTTAGGCCTAGACCTAGCCCTGGAAGACCTCCTAAGGAGACTCCAATAATTGAACCTCGTACCAAAGATGTTGAAACTCAAACAACTGTTATTTGACCATTAAATTAGTCAACTGATACTGTTCAAAATGATAAGAATGTTTTGACTACATTTAATGTTGAAAAAGAGTTAGAAAGAGTTAAAATCCCAATTCCACTTTCAGAACTTTCCAAAAACCTTGGGTATAAAAATCAAGTCTCCAAATGGATATAAAACACCTCAGTTGATGTTGAAAGTGATATCATTAGTTTACAAGATGAAAAAACAGCAGTTGTCTTTGGTCCTAGCTCATATATGATAGATGAAATAGTGTCTCGTTTCTATGTAACTCTTAAGACAAATGATTCCATGTTATATAATTGTATGCTTGACTATGGAGCATCACATAACCTCATGCCAAAAACTATCATGGATCATTTGAAACTTGACATAACTTGATCCTATCATGACTTGTACACCTTTGATTCTAAAAGGGTGCCCTGCTTAGGATTGATTAAGGATTTAGTAGTCACCCTTGCCCAAATTCCAGTGAAAAGTGTAGTGCTTGATATAGTTGTCACATATATCCCCCCAAATTTGAAATGCTCCTTTCTAGGTCTTGGTGTGCCAAATTAGGGGGAACTCTTCAAATGAATATGTCTTATGCCACTATTCCAGTTTATGGGGGAGAACAACTAAGGTTATATAGAGAGGTAAGATTTGTGCACACTGTTTGCAAAACATACCAACTAAGGAACTATCCCATTTATGCAATTGATTAGGATTTTGGTTGCTTTCAACACTCTTCAAACCAAAAACATGAAACTCAAGTTAAAATAGAATATGTAGTTGAAAGTCCTGTACCAAATCAAACTGATGTATGGAAACTATTTTTTGATGGTTCTTGTACAAAACATGGGGCAGGAGTTGGGGTAGTTTTAATTTCACCAGATAAAGAAAATATCACCCAATCATGTAAACTTGACTTCGAAGTTACCAATAATGTGGTTGAATATGAAGCTTTCCTTTTGGGACTGCAATTAGACAAAAGCTTAGAGGTTCAAAACTTAAGTGCTTTTAATGATTCATAACTTATTGTCAAACAAGTGAGAAATATTTGTCATACTAAGCATCCTAGACTTAGGTCTTATAGAAATGAAGTTTGGGATTCAGTTGAAAACTTCTTTGATGCTTTTAATTTGACTTATATTCCAAAAAATCAGAATATTCATGCAGATGCCTTCGTTGTTTCTACTAGTTCATTTAAAATTTCCAATCATACCAATGTACTCTATCAAATACAAGTCAAGTATAGACCATACATCCTAGACAATCTAAAACACTGGCAGATATTTGAAGATGATGAACATTTGAAATCATTTATGCAGGTTATGGATGATTTTTCAGTTCTACAAATTGATGAAAATAGAACAGAAATAGATGAAAATGTAAATGAAAATGATACTTCAAATTTCAATTCAAAAATTGTTGATCATGACATAATTCAATTGTCTGGTAATTTTATTCCCAAAGGCCTCATTCCTTTAGAAAAATTGTTTGATCAAAATGATGTTCTCAGAAACCCTCAGTCCATTTCTTCACCAGATGACATAGAAGAAATTAATATTGGAACAAATGATGATATTAAAAACATCAAAATCTGTGCATCTCTAAATCCTGAGATCAAAGCTCAATATCTTAATTTACTTCAAAATTATAAGGATGTTTTCGCATGGACCTATGCTGATCTAAAAACCTATGATACTTCATTAATACAACATAAGATTCCTTTAAAGCCAGAAGCAGTTCCTTATCAACAGAAACTTAAGAGGATCAATCCAGCTCTTCTACCAACTGTAGAAAGGGAAATTAGATAAATGCTAGATGCCCAGATCATTCTCCCTCTTAGATATTTTAATTGGGTTTCCAATTTAGTTCCTGTGAGAAAGAAGAATGGAGAAATTAGACTTTGTGTGGACTTTATAAATTTGAATAAAGCATCATTTAAAGATAACTATCCTTTGCCCAAAATGGATCAGTTACTTCAAATGGTTTTAGGAGCACAAAGACTTTCTATGCTTGATGGTTTTTCAGGTTATAATCAGGTAAATGTTGATCCAGTAGACAAAGAGAAGACAACCTTTACTACACCCTGGGGTACATTCATGTATGCCAGAATGCCATTTGGCTTATCCAATGTTGGAGCAACCTTTTAGAGAGCTATGGATGTAGCTTTTGTGGGTCAAGTAAATAATTTTGTGGTCATTTATCTTGATGACATAACTATTTTTTCTAAATCCGATTAGAAACATCTAAAGCACTTGATGAAGTTTTTTGACAGGCGTAGAAAATTTGGAATATCATTGAACCCTAAAAAGTCTTTGTTTGCCATCAAAGAAGGAAAACTGTTGGGCCATATAATTTCATAAAAAGGAGTGGTCATTGATCCCGAGTGTGTGTCTGCCATTGAAACATTGACCTTACCTAGAAATAAGAAGGAGATTCAAGCTTTTCTAGGCAAGATTAATTTTTTAAGGAGATTCATCCCAAATTATGTTGAGATTGTAAAAGATATAACTGACATGCTCCGAAAGGATCATGAGGTTAAATGGATTGTCTCTTCTAAGCATGCCTTTGATCAGATCAAGAAAGCTACCTCTGAAGCTCCCACCTTGGTCAGCCCTGATTACACTAAACCATTCAGTATCTTTTCCTTTGCCTCAAAAACAACCCTTGTTGATGTTCTACTACAAAAGAATGAAGATTCCCATGACCAACCCATAGCCTTTTTCAGTAAGGTTATGAGAGATGTCGAGCTTAAGTATGACATAATTGAGAAGCAAGTCTATGACCTTATTCAATCCATAAAATCATTCAGGATGCATGTCTTACATTCTCCTATTACTACTTATGTTCCTAATAATGCCGTGAAAATTGTTTTAACCCAACCAAACACTGATGGAAAGAGAGGTAGATGGATCACTCAAATACTGGAGTTTGATCTAACTATCAAAACCACAAAGCTAGTAAAAGGCCAAGGATTAGCTAAGCTTCTAGCTGAATCCAACTGTAAAGTGCTCGGAATCAATTCTATTTTAGAGATACAAGGGAAGAATCCACAAGAACCTTCTCAAACCTCAGATAAGAAGAATCCACAAGAACCTTATGTTCTTGTAGAAGGGGGGAATCCACAAGAACCTTCCCTTCATCCTGAAGAAAAGAATCCACAAGAACCTTTACCTTCAGATCAGATCAGCCCTTTACACATTGATGAAAAATTTATGTTGTCAGATTGGTACCAAGACATTGTAAATTTCTTGATCCATTTTGAATGTCCAACATCATTCTCCAAAAGCTAGTGTAAAACTCTCAAACTGAAAGCAGTCAAGTACTGTATCATAAATGCAAATTTATACTGGAAAGACCCACTAAATATTTTGTTATTATGCTTAACAGAATTAGAAATTGAAGGAATCATTGACTAGTTTCATACATGATTTTGTGGAGGATATTATGCTTGAGAGCAACAACAAATAAGATATTAAGGGGAGGATTTTATTGGCCAACATAGTTCTTACAAGTAGGAGCAAAGGTAAGAGGTTGTGTTCCTTGTCAAATGTTTGCTAGTAAGCAAAAATTAGCAGCTCTTCCACTGGTTCCATCAATAGTCTCAGAACCTTTTAGCCAATGGGGATTAGATTTTATTGGAGAGATTCATCCCACTTCAATTAATC
Organism: Pinus taeda; assembly: GCA_000404065.3. Classification (NCBI taxonomy): domain Eukaryota; kingdom Viridiplantae; phylum Streptophyta; class Pinopsida; order Pinales; family Pinaceae; genus Pinus; species Pinus taeda. The sequence continues at coordinate 233,501 of APFE031320435.1, read as the reverse complement.
AGCATAGATGGATCCTCACTGCAACGGACTACTTCACTAAATGGGTGGAAGTGATTCCAGTAAGAAATGCTACTGATTCAGTAGTAATCAAATTTATTGAAGAGAACATCTTATCTAGATTTGGTTGCCCAACTCAAATTGTCACTGATAATGCAACAACTTTTTATAGTGTTAAAATCATTGAGTTTTGCTAGAAATATCAGATTCTGTTACACTATTCAACTCCATATTACCCACAAGGTAATGGCCTTGCAGAATCCTCCAATAAAAGTCTGGTAAAGGTAATCAAAAAGACTCTAGCAGATCATAAAAAGAGTTGGGACTCTCATCTAATTTATGCAGTATGGGCAAACATAATTACTCCAAATAGATCTACTGGTAAATCTCCTTTCTAGTTATTTTATGGGAAAGATGCAATCTTCCCTACCAGTTTGGCCTTCCCTGTTTTAAAATTCCTGCTGGATTCAACAGATGAACCTGATGATTTTTCAAGGAGGATAAATCAGATTATTGAACTAAATGAAAACAAAGATGAAGTTCAATACAAATTGAAAAAGTACTAGAGTAAGATGAAGAGCTTGTTTGACAGAAGAGCCAGGGAAAGGGACTTCAAGGAAGGTGATCTAGTTCTAAGATGGGATTCAAGGAGAGAAGAAAAGGGAAAACATGACAAGTTTGACAACCTATGGTTTGGACCTTTACCAATCGCTGAAGTGAAGGGAAACAACACTTTTGTGCTACAAAATCTTGAGGGGCTATATTCCACTTACCCTGTAAATGGAAGGTTTCTCAAACATTACATTCAATACTGAGAAGTGGAAGTAGATTTTCATTACTTCCATTGTAAAAAACTTCGATTTCTTTTACTTTTCAAGCTATCAGTGTGATTTTTTATAGCAAAGACTCCATAGCCCGAGGAGAAGGCACATGGATTTGTAGGTTCTCTGCATTCTACAGGAGAAAGTAGTCCCTAGTTGGAGCCAATGTTGTAGCATTTTTTGGTTTTGATATTAGAATCAATTAGTCAAAAAATGAAAAAAAAAATGGAAAAAAATGTTAAGCTAGGATATGGACAAAAAGAATACTGAATAAAACTATTATGAAATATTTTGATAAATATGTCCATATCAAAGAAAATGTTAGAATAGATGCCCTAAAGAATGAAGGCAAAAATAAAATGTTAGGTTAGAGAGAAAAGCAAAAAGCAATAAACTATGAAAGTGTACAAGTCCAAGTGCCACTACTTTTTACTTTATTATGAAAAATAATGGTTGTGTGCAACTTGTCATAAATGCCACAACCCATGACAGTCAAATAGTTTAATCTTGACTAGTTCATGCTTTAAATTTTATGTTTATAGTTAGAGAATAAAGATCTAGCCAAACTGTTTAATCTTGGCATATCAGTAGTTAGGTAGAGAATAATAAGGAGTTCATCAGTTTAATTTGAGCCCTTGGATGTTATAAGGTTAGAATTAGATAGTTTGTTTTTCAGAAGAAAAAGGAAAGAAAAGGGTCTGCTAGCCTAAATGCACCCAATAAAGTGAAGTAAAAAATGTTAGGATAAGTAAAGGGTAGGTAGAAGAAAGGTTGTAGAAGTACAAAGTTGATTGAGGCATAACGTTTATCATGCTTGATCACGTGTTTTAGTGTGCATGAGCAGTTATCAAAGTGAAAGGATGTTCACACGCTGATTTAACTAACTTCCCCTCATTTCATATCACTCACGACTACATACTTACTAATTTCCTCATTATCCCATCATTTCTTAAGAAAATACCCTTTTCCCTTCATTTTCACCATTTTCCTTGGTTTCACAATTTCCCTTAGTAATTTACCCTACAAACTCATTTCCCTATTCAAAAACCCTTTTCCCTAGTGTGAAACCCTTTCCCCATGGAAAAAACCATTTTCCCCTAGTGATTTCCCTAAAAAAACATAAAAACCCTTTACCCTAAGTATAATTTCCCGCCTTCCGCTTTATCTAATTAAACTCCGCCATTCATGTATTTACCGACAAAACCCATTTAACACATAAAACCCTTTATCCTAAAGTTTTATGTTCCCCCCGCTTTATTAATTTAACTGTGCAATTCACCATTTTCCCAATTAAACTTTTTAACCCACCCCCTTGGTGTGGTTAAATAAACCTGACCACAGTTAAACCCTGGTCCACTCCATTAACCCATTGCAATATGTTTAACCCACACTTTATTCATTAAAATAATTACAAATCACTTGTAATTATTCCCCGGACCCGCTAATCTCTGTGCCTGCTCCCTCCGTGCATCTCGACTGCGCGATAGCCGTTCGATCACCTGCTCCCAGATCTAACTACCCATTGTTATATTGCACACTCTCGATCTCTGACCTTTACCTACCCGAGAGCACGCGAGATTCATTGTTTTTGTTGGGCCCATTGCGATTACATGGCAGCACCACGTTAACTTGCGTGCCCTCGGAGAAAAACCACCCCACGACCAAAAGCGATGCTATGAGCCTCTGAAACCGCTCCCCCGTGTACGGTAAAACCATCCACTGTTCACTTTGCGCCAAATTTTAAAAAGTTAACCATTTACCCGTTTAAATGCGAAAACCCTCACTTTCGCTCTTTTTGTCCGTTTACATAGTAAAACCTGTATAACCCTCCTGCGCCACCCTAAGCCTCTGCAACCGATTTAACCACTATTTACCTCCCGAAAACACTTCAGACTCCATCCACAGACTTTTCAACTCAAATGAAGCCATTGTGGCCCTCCCTGTCAATCTGTGTTTTTCTTAACAATTGTTGTATTTTGTAGGTTATTAGCAGAAGACCAGGAGACTGGATAAACAATTTTTATACCAGTTAAAAACCTGTTTGTTCCAGATTCTCGAGAAATGAATTCAAATTATTTTCCTGTACAAATAGAAATCAAGTCTAAACCAAAGGCAGAGCAGAAGAAATCATTTACACTGTGAATGTTAAAACAAACAATTTACACAGTTAAAAGACAAACAAATGATCAATATCCAACTACCTGATGCTGAGACATGAAAAAACTAAATGATTTACTGTTGAAATACACAATAAAAACTTGAAATGTACAGTACAAGTAAAAAGGCACAGTAAAGGATATTGACAGGTCAATAAGGTCAAAGAGTATCATATGAAAGGTCATAAGTAAATATGACATCCAACGTGAAGACCAAATAGACAAGCAGCTTAAAGGGCAAAATATCAAAGACCAAAGCCAACAAAACCTAAATAACAGGGACAATAAGCAACAATTCAATAGTTGTCTCTATCTTCTTGCATAAAGATATTTCCTTTTCCTAGAATAAATCCTTAAACAGTTTAGGATATTTTCTTAGTTCTACTATTGTATAAATAAGTCTCTTCTTGAGTTATTAAGGGTTCATTGTTCACCATTGAACCAAGTTGAGCATTGAAAGAGAGTTACACCCTTGAAGAAGCATTTGTAAACATCTTATGTACTAGCTTTCCTAAACCCTTAATACAAAGCAAAGGATTCTGAATTCAGTTTTACACAGTTTGTATTTCCTGTAAGTTTTTCCAGTACTACACATTATGTTTTTCTTCATATTCTTATGTCTTACAGAGATACCTAGGTAGGAATAATTGTGTCTCAATATATTCTTATAAGCTTCTGAAGTGATAATCTTTAAAGAGAATTGATTAATGAACTATCTGTTTAATTAATTCCCTCTGAATCAATAAACCATCAGCATCTTGTTGTAAGCATAAGCATATTCTCTTGAACCTTCTGAACATTGGTCAAAGGTTTTCATACTTATGATTGTTTAATTTTCTGTCTGAAAACTGTAATAATCATATTATTTTTGTTTCTGCTCACCACTATTCAAGATATTTCACTGTGTGAAGTTTTATAGCAGCCCTTTACTTTGGGATTAATATTATTCAAAAGGTTAGGCATTACAGTGTTACATATGTTTCATTCATTGGTCCTCCAAATCAAAACAAAATCCCCTAAAACAATTATCTTAGATGCTTTGGCTTGATAGTTGACCATTATCAACTTAGAGGTACAACACCACCAAAGAGCATATTTCTGTAAAAAGCATATAAAATCACATTTCCTCCTCACGCCGAAGCCCAGAAGAAAGATGTTTTGTTCTTTAGGGCCTGGAAATGGCATCTTTAAAAAAAAACTCCTACTTTTGGATGGCTTGTTTGCAGGAATCAGATTCTTACATGGGACAACCTTTGCAAAAGGGGTTTTCAAGGCCCTGGTAGATGTTATTTATGCCATAAATCACGAGAGAGTAGCATGCATATGTTCATCAGATGTCATGTTTCTAAATCTATTTGGATATATGTATTATAACAGTTGAAGATAAATGTTGACTGGAATTATGAAAATATTGAGACCTGCTTCGAATTCTGGTTCGAAGCGCCTTTGGAACACAGACTACTTCCCTTCAACATTTATTGGGGCATCTGGAGAGAACAAAATGCTACCATTTTTTAAGAGAGGCCATTTTGCATCAAACACATTGGTACATACATTTGTGCCTTCTTTATGGAGCATAGGATGCCCTCCACTCACACGGTTTCAAGACAAATCAAGTTTGGGGATGATTTGATTACTTTTAGTGGACATTTTGATGGGGTAACACAAAAACATGGTTTGTGAATGCAGGATCATGATTGATATCAATCCAGATTACAATTTCCTTTTTAATTTGAATGGGGATTTTGGATCAAATAGTGGAGCAGAAATCATTTCTTTTGTCTTTACATGGCATTCATACGAAGTTTTTTTATCAACCTAGGTTTTTTGTTTCTATGCTCCGCTTGTATATGGTCTTAATTCTCACTTTCGATGTTTTCCTTAGCGCCCTATCTATTCTGCATACATTGTAATGTTTGAATTTTCCTCTCTCTTTCCTCTTTTTGGTCTATGATCGACAGTGTTATGAAAAGGGCCCAAATCCTCTGTTTTCATTTGTCTAATGTTTATCTATCATGGTAGTATATTTATGTATATCAATTTATATGTTAATTTGATTTAATACAAATCTTTTTCATTTTTTCTTTTGTGAAAACATTATATATAATATATATATATATATATATATATATATATATATATATATTTGAAATTAGATTTAAATAATAATAATGTATATTCATAATCATAATATTTCAAAAATAAAAATAAAAAATTAATAAACATATAATTAAAAATAAAATAAAATCTCGTAAAATATATGAAATGTAAATCAACATAAATTTAATTCTCAATCTATCAAGCACCAAGAGGGATCAAATGTCTCAAAGTGAAAGTTTATTTTTGAGTGCAAAATTGAGGAAATGTGTGCATCTTGAGAAATTTAATAGACGCGGAGTTAGATAAATCTATGTTATGTTAGTTTTGAGCAATACATTAATACTAGCAATTGCACCCAATGTTGCAAAGGAAATGTCGTAAGTGGATAGCATATGGAAGAAGAGCGTAGGTGAAGAAAGATGTGACATGTTATGTGATCTAACTGTAGCTCAATTTGAGTGAAGGAGAAATCTTAATGTTAAGTGCAATACAATCAAACAATTTACTCAAAATAGAAGCATGTGCAACTTCCTTCCCAAGTGCTAAATCCAAACTCAATACTATCTGGCCCTAGACATTTGACTCATCCTAAAGCATGCAAGGTTCAACAACACCTAACTCAAATGTAGAAATTGTGGAATCTATGATGTATTGAACTAAATTGTAACAACCCTAGTAAAAAATCCATGTAATAAAGTTAATAAAGGCAATGTAAGACCAAGGTCATGGGACATGTATTCCAAGTTGAATGTTGGGAAAAACATCCTAGTGTGGGTGCTCATTTGGTTTATTATGGCTAAGGAAATTGGCCAAGGCAAAAGGCAAAAGGCAAAAGCATTGGCAAAGGCAAAGAGACATTAATCGACATTTATTTATGAAAATAATGGAAAATAAGAGAAAATGAAGGTGAAAGGTCGCAAATTTGCATGAGAGGGAAAATGAAGGAAAAATAATGGAAATTGAAAAAAATAGAGGCATCATTCATAAAAAGGCTTCTAAGCATTAGTTCATGGCCTTTTGACAGTTTTTGGGTGGATCTCTCTCTCCATTCCCTCTCTCACACACTTATAGCATTCTTGGAGCACTATAACATTGGAGGAAGGAAGGCAAAAGAAGGACAACAAAGAAAAAGGGAAGGAAAGACCAAGCAAGGAAGAGCGGGATCGAGCGGCTATAGGGGAAGTATTTGCAGGTATTGAGTTGCATGCATGGTACAAGAATGCGTGTATTTGGTTCTTTTGTTGTCGTTGGCATGGGTTTTTCCAGGTGTGACAATGGTTTTCATCCTTGCCTTTCCATTTTCGGATAGCCATGGTGTGATGGGGTTCTCTTATTTGGTTGAGCTGGATTGCCAGATGGATTCAAAACTGAGTGGGGTGGTCTTAAGAAAAATCACAAGGCCTAGGAATCCCTTGGCAGGACATACGGTAAATCCTGGTTATGAATACCCTTGTTGGGCCTAGGAATCCCTTGATTGGTAATGGTGGGATACACGGTAAAGCCTAGAGGTTGGAGACCTCGTTGGGCCTAGGAATTTCTTGAACGGTAATGGCGGGATAAACGGTAAAGCCTAGAGGTGGAGATGAGCAAATTCCTCGTGGTTTAGGTGGAGAGATCCAGAGGCATCCATGCTTGTTTAGGGCCTAGTGATCCCTTGACTGGTAATGGTGGGATACAAGGTAAAGCCTAGAGGTGGAGATGAACAAATTCCTCACGGTTTAGGTGGAGAAATCTAGAGGCATCGATGCTTGTCTAGCGCCTAGTGATCCCTTGACCGGTATATGGCGGGGTTGTGGTAAAACCTAAAGTGCATGTTTATTATTTGGGCTTAGGAATCCCTTGGTAGGGTACATGGTAAAGCCTGAGGAAGTCTTGCTTGGTTTTGTCATGAGTCTCGCATTCATGCTTGGAATATGGCACAAGGGTGATTGGCTAAAAGAAAGATTTGGTTAAGCCCAATCTATGGTCAGGTGGTACGTGGAAGTCCTTGACTTGGTTGACTTTTTCATTAGTTAATAAGAGTTATTTTCCTCTTGTGTTCTATGTGTAAATGTACTTGTTATTATGTGGCTTTAATGGTTGTTCTATCATTGTTATTATGATGGTTATAAGCATCGTTTCATGACATATTTTAATTATGGCTCTTAACATATTTGGATTCATAAATGAATGGTTATTGAATGCATGACCTAATCGATGTTATTGCAGTTATTATGAGAAGGTACTAGACCTTCTTGGTGATTTCAGATAAGTATCACATCCTTATGTTCGGATGTGCATTTATAGCTTGTAGGTTACATGTTCACAATGTGTTAGATGAAGTGTCTTTCATGGTTAGGCTTGGTTAGGTCAAATCCTTTATCAAGTTTTGTGTTAGAGGATATATCTTGGTGTCATGCATTGTCTTGGAAAGTCTCATCAAGTTCTTGGCATTGGTCTGGACACTAGCCCTGAACAAGTGGCTTAAATCTCACAGTCTCTAGCACAAAATCAACTGAAAAAGATTACAGTCTCTCGCTTGCAGGCTTGTGAGAGCAACTGGAGGGATTCAGTCGCATGCAGGCCTTGTCATGGGAGTGACTACGGGTTTAGTTCAGCGAAAGGCTAGGTTAACTTAGGGGTTGGGCACCTGGAGTGGTGGAGTAGATCCTAGTGGTCTTGTAGCACCTAAGGGAGGTTTGTAAAGTGTTGGTTCGTTGGTTCCACTTCCTTAACTGCACTTAGGGAGTTCAATCATATCATTGTAACTCTTTGTCACATGTTTACCATGGTGGACTTGTTAACTTGGGTAAATGTGGGAGGAGGGCATTACAGAGTGGTATTAGAGCATGGTTTAACGCTTGGACTGGATGGGCAGAATGTTTTTCATGCATGCATGTAGGTGGTATATGTGCTTGTTATATATGCACGGTGATGGTCATTGTTATAGTTGTGTTGTCATGTAAAAGTTGATGATGTTGCTGTTGCGATGTGTTTTTTCATGAATGAATGTCGGTTGTATATGCATTTGTTACGCATGGCAGTGCCTATATGTTGTTATGCACGCATTGTCATGGTCATGGTTATGCATGCATGGTAGGTCAGGCATGCATCATGGTGGTAATTATGCAATTTATGTCATCATGATATTGTTGGTATGTTATGATGCTAATATGTTGGCTGAGATGAAGTAGGAGAAGCAAATTATCAAACGAGGTTGCAGCATTGGACCTCAGGGTAAGAGCATATCATCATACAAGTTTGTATGTTGGGTATGCTGGTATGTTGGTTAATGGTTGTTATATGCCTTGTGGCTATATGCATGCTTGTCATATATTGTTGCTATTGTTATATATATACATGATAGATGCTAGTTAATCAGTGTGGTCATATGCATATGCGTCGAATAGTCATGAATGATAGTAACTTGTTGTTGTATGCATTGTGGTCATATGCATGATGAGTATGGTAATTGTGTTAAGTTCTTCATGTTATGACATCCAGGTATGAGTCGATATATGAGTCGATATATTATGTTATACTAGTCTGGACTGACTTCTGCAGAAGTGACAGCCTCCCCTGAGATACATTAAGGTATGAGTTTGATTATATCATATATTTGGTGTTCGAGTGTTTGATTATGTCGTCTATTTGGTGTTTAAGTGTTTGGTGTCATCTATTTGTTGTTTGAATGTTTGATTAATTGCATGATATGAGTATGTGTCTAAAGAAATGATCTTCTTTCAAGACGGTTGTGCTAACATATTATGTGCTAAGACAGCTGATATGTGCTTGAGTGTAAGTAGGTGCTAGCTATAGTAGTAACATTAATGATTGTTAGTTGATTATGACATGGTTGTTAGTCTTGGAAAATGTTGGTTTTCAATTAATAGGCATGATGTTTTGATCTTTGGAACATGTGGTTGACAAGTGTGAACAGTTGCAGGGCAACATTCTTGGTATTAGCATGACAAGGTAACAGTTGATTTGTTTATATAATTAATTGTTGGGTGATGTGACAATACATATTAAGATTCAATTGTAGCAAGGTAAAAGTAAAAGGAATGAATGGGGTGAGAATTCCTTTGGCTATGTTCAAAAACCACAATTCCAAACAAATGAGTATTTTGCATGAATACGGGAAGTCTTCTTAACCTTAATTTTGTCTGACATTATGTAGATATGTGTTATTTTCATGAACATGTATTTGACAAGTATAATAGTTGGTCTCCAATTATGGTTGGATTCGTCAAAGAATTGGAGTCCCTTGAGAGACGATATAAGTATGTGTTTAGTTACAAGTCAACGTGATGGGTACAACAAGATAAGGTAATCGGTATATTGTTATGTTTATTTATGCACTATCAATTGTGTGTTTATGGAAGTATGATACATGGAATTGCATGGCAAAAGAGACTGCCATGAAATCTTAAAGAAGGCTCGGGTTGAGCTTTCCCTTGTAAGCTTGGGAACCCTTCGAGATTGAGTTAGGGTGTTTGTTGGGAATTTTGTGCTTTCATTGTTTTATGATTTGTTTGCACCCGATTTTCAGTTTCATTTATGTCTAGTGTATAGCCATACCACTTAGTTTGTGGTGTTGTATTGCTATTGGTTTTCCATGGTTTTCTTCTTGCTTGTTTCTTGTCTTTCCTTTTATGTTTTAAGGGTCTTGGGGATTGATTTGGGAAAGAGGAAAGTTAATGGAGCTGGAAAGAGCTGAATGAACTCGACAGGTAATGAAAGACTCAATTGAAGCCCAATGCATGTATAAGGGCAACTAAAGGCAAGAATGTGACAACTAGTTGGGTTGGTCGGGTCCATTGGGATAAATGGACAGGGGCATGATAGGCATGAAAAAAGTAACAAGAAAGGTAAAGTAAATGGATTTGAGGTGTCATATGCCTTGGCTAGGTTGGGACTATTATTCTCAAGGCTGTGCATGTTGTGCACGGATAAAGGAAATTCTCTTAACTGTGACCTTATGATATCTCGTAATTATGTTGTTCATGATTATATCGATGTTTATGTGTGTATACATGCATGTATGTATGTCGTTGTTTGACAAGGTGTCATTGGGGATCATTATTGTTTTATGCTAATGTTTATATGTATACATGTATGTATGTATGTATGTGTGTGTGTGTGTATGTATGTCATTGTTTGGCAGGGCTGTCAGGGATCATTCTTTTGGAGGAATGATTGCTTATGCAAGTGAATGACATGAAGAGGTTCTTGGTATTATGAGGAATTGTGGGAAAAGTAGCCCTGACATATATTTGAGGTTAGTATCATGTAGAAATGAATAGATATTATGTGATTATACTATGTATATGTTTATGCTATAGAAGGAAATGTTGAGGGATACATTAGCTAAATGAAAGCAGTGTGACGTGTGGCACACTGGGACAAACATGGATAAGACACTAGAAGCAAGGTTGCAAGGTAAGTACAGTGTGGTCATAGGATGTGTAGTATCGATGTTGCGTACATGTAGCATATGCAGTATTGTGTAACTATGGTGTTGTTCACATGTTGCGTATATGGTGTTGTGTGCATGTTGCATATGCGGTGTTGGGTACAAATGGTGCTATGTATATGTCATATATGCAGTGCTTTGTGCAGACGGTGTTGTGTACATGTTGTATATGCGGTACGGTGTACACGTTGTACATATGGTGTTGTGTATATATGGTGTTGAGTACATGTTGTACATATGGTGCTATGAACATGTTGTACATGAGGTTTTGTGTGTGTGTGGTGTTGTGTACAAGTTGTACATGTGGTGTTGTGTACACATCGTGCAAGTGGTGTTGTGTACATGTGATGGTGTGTACACATTGTGCATGTGGTGTTGTGTACATGTAGTGCTATGTACACATTGTGCAGGTGGTGCCGTGTACATGTGGTATTGTGTGCATGCCGTACATGTTGTGATGTGTACATGTTGTATTGTCTACATGTCGTATATGTTGTGTTGTGTACATGTGGTATTGTGTGCATGTCGTACATGTTGCGTTATGCACATGTGGTACTGTGTATATGCATTGTGTAGTCCTTGTATCGTGACATGTGTATTCGTTGTGTTGTACTCTTTGTATGTATGTGTATTGTGTTGTACATAGAGTGTAAATCGATGTGTTGTGTTGTACACCGGGTGTAGGTGTATGTGTCGTGTTGTACACCAAGTCTAGGTGTATGTATTGCATTGTACATTAGGTGTAGGTGTGTGTCTTGTGTGGTACATTGGGTGTAGGTGTGTGTATTGTGTGGTGTTGTACGCCATGTGTGGGTGTATGCATGTGATGTACATTGTGTGTGTGTGTGTATGTGATTGAAGAGAAGAGAAGTACATGATGCTTCTCGGGTGTGACAACCAAGTCAGTGTGTGTTTGGAAAGGACAAAGAACAAGGGTAGAAGCAAAGAATCATTTAAAGGATGAGTATCAATGTTTTATTTTAGTGTTGATTATGCATGTGATATATGACTCTGATTTATGATGGTTACATGTGATTCATGATTTTGATCAATGATGGTTGTGTTTTGAGCTAACCAGATGTGATATGTTTATTCTTGATGATTTTATTAAACAACTAGTTTGACTTGTTGTGACAGGAAGTGAACAAAATACTAAGTGTACTTTATTGACGAGCTACCAACAAGGTTTGATGTGAATTTATTTCAGTTTATTTTGAATCTAATGAAGATTATGTGCTTGAAACAGGGAAGCATGGAAATGCCTAGTTCAAGTGGTTGAAATTGATTGCAATAATTAGCAACATTAGTGAAAGAAATTGGAATAGGTAACAATATACTGGTAAAGCACTTCAAGAGTAGGGCCATTATGGGACACTAGTATCCAATAGTGTCCATTGATTTCCATGAGCATGATATAAATAATATGATGATTTTGAGGTAAGGATGTGCCTTGGTTTTTGGCCCTTCCTATGCGAGGAAACCTTGCTAAGGGATGGATCACCTGAGAAAGGGGATGTTGAGGAACTTGGAAGGTGAGTGACTACACGGAAGGGGGAAACCAGATTGCCTGAGGGATTGTGTAGCAGAGAATGGAAGGCCAGGGACATATTTGTTTTGGTCATTAGCATTGCCATGTGGAATCAAATGCACATTAGGAGTGTGCCCTAGAACAATGAACCGATAATTATTCACTAAGAGGACAAGTGGCATAGGATTGTAGCATTGGACACTGGATGCAACTTTGATTTTGGCAATGGATTATGGATTTCCTAGGAAGGAGGTGAATCTTGGTACTACTTTTGAGGGTGGAGGTGTGAGCCTATGGATTCCCTTGTTGTGGATGCAAGCATCGTATCCTTTTATTTGTTGGTTGAGAAAATGTGCATATGTGTATATTATTGTAAATATTATATCGAGTTAGATTTATAAAGCTCCATGAACAATATGGTTATTTGCTGGTTGAAGCAAATGTGCATAAGTATATGCGGTTGTTATTGTAAATATTGTAATGAGTTATAAAGCTCTAGTAAATGATATTTTTGTCATGTTTTTAGAAGTGGTCATTGTAAATACTGCAATGAGTTGTGTTATAAAGCTCCATGGGTAGCATGTTTTGTTTTCAGTGGTCTTGTTGGTTGTAGGTGTCATTGAACACCGAGGATAGTGTTTCCCCAAGGGGGAGGGTTCTATAACAACCCTGGTCAAAAATCCATGTAATAAAGTTAACAAAGGCAAAAATAAGACCAAGTTCATGGGACACGTATTATAAGTTGAATGTTCAGCAAAACATCCTAATGTGAGAGTTCATTTGGTTTATTATGGCGAAGGAACTTGGAAAAGGCAAAAGGCAAAGGCATTGACAAATGAAAATATACATTAATTGACATTTATTTATGAAAATAATGGAAAATAGGAGAAAAGGAAGGTGAAAGGTCACAGATTTGCATGAGAGGGAAAATGAAGGAAAAATAATGGAAATTGAAGAAAATAGAGGCCTCATTGATAAAAAGGCTTATGAGGGTCATTTCATGGCCTTTTGACAGTTTTTGGGTGGAGCTCTCTCTCCATTCTCTCTCTCACAAACTTAGAGCATTCTTGGAGCACTCTAGAATTGGATGAAGGAAGGCAAAGGAAGGACAAGAAAACAAAATGGAAGCAAAGATCAAGCAAGGAAGAGTGGGATCAAGAGGCTACAACGAGATTACTTGTAGGTATCGAGTTGCATTTATGATTTCCTTGCTAGTTCTGGCATGCATTGTACATGCATGTGTGTATTTGGTTCTCTTGTTGTTGTTGGCATGGGTTTTTCCAAGTGTGAAAGTGATTTTCAGCCTTGCCTTACCATTTCCAGATAGCCATGGTGTGATGGGGTTCTCTTACTTGGTTAAGTTGGATTTCCGGATGGATTCAAAACTGAGTGGGGTGGTTTCAAGAAAAATCACAAGGCCTAGGAATCCCTTGGCAGGATATACAGTAAAGCCTGGTTGTGAATACCCTTATTAGGCCTAGGAATCCCTTGATCGATAATGGTGGGATACATGGTAAATCCTAGAGGGCGGATACCTTGTTGGGCCTAGGAATTCCTTAACCGGTAATGTCAGGATATATGGTAAATCTTAGAGGTGGAGATAGACAAATTTCTCACGGTTTAAGTGGAGAGATTCGGAGGCATCCATGCTTGTTTATGGCATAGTGATCCCTTAACCGGTAATGGTGGGATACACGGTAAAGCCTAGAGGTGGAGATGGAAAAATTCCTCATGGTTTAGGTGGAGAGATCGGTAAGCATCCATGATTGTCTAGGGCCTAGTGATCCCTTGACCGATATATGGCGGGATTGCGATAAAGCCTAAAGTGTATGTTTATTGGTTAGGCCTAGGAATCCCTTGTCAGGATACATGATAAATCCCGAGGAAACCTTGATTAGATCTATTGTGAGTCCTGCATTCATTCTTGGAATATGGCACGAGGGTGATTAGCTAAAAGAAAGATTTGGTTCAGCCCAATCTATGGTCAAGTGGTAAGTGGAAGTCCCTGACTTGGTTGGTTTCTGCATATGTCAATAAGATCTATTTTCCTCTTGTGTTCTATGTGTAAATGTACTTGTTATTATGTGGCTTTAATGGTTGTTCTATCATTGTTATTCTGTTGGTTATAAGCATGGTTTCATGACAGATTTTAGTTATGCCTCTTAACATGTTTTGATTGGTAAATGAATGGATATTGAATGTATGAATTAATAGATGTTATTGCAGCCATTATGAGAAGGCACTAGACCTTCTTGGTGATTTTCAGATAAGTATTAGACCCTTATGTTCATATGTGGATTTATATCCTATAAGTTACATGTTCACAATGTGTTCGACGAAGTGTATGTCATGGTTAGGCCTATTTAGGTCAAATCCTTGATATATTTTTGTGTTAGAGGATTTGTCTTGGTGTCCTTTATTGTCTTAGAAAGTCTCGTCAAGTTCCAGGAATTAGTCTGGAGACTATCCTTGAAAAAGTGGCTTAAATCTCGCAGTCTCTGGGCCAGAACTAGCTAAAAAATATTGTAATTTCTGGGCTAGAACTGGCTGAAAAATACTGCAGTCTCTCCCTTGTAGGCTTGTGGGAATGACTTTATGGTTTTAGTCGCATGGAGGCCTTGTCATGGGAGTGACTGGGGGTTTAGTTTAGTGAAAGGCTAGGTTAACTCAGTGGGTGGGCACCTAGAGTGGTGGAGTAGCTCTTGGGGGTCTTGTAGCACTCGAGGAAGGTTTGTAAAGTGTTGGTTCGTTGGTTCAACTTCCTTAACTTCACTTATGGAGTTGAATCATGTCATAGTAACTCTTTGTCACATGTTTACCCTGGAGGACCGGTTAGCTTGGGTAAATGTGGGAGGAGGGCGTTACATGAATCTTAACCAAAATGAATGTTTTTTTGGTGACCAATGCAAAAGCATGTGCTGGAGGAAGCTATGTGCTTGAAGTTGGATTTAAATATTCATTGATTTATGTTTGATTTGAATGAAGCCACTTAGTTGAATGGTGTGTTGGTGAGCAAAGCATTGTCCTAGAGGGAGTTGTGTGCTTGAAGATAGGTTTCCATTCCAACTCTTGCCTTGAACTACTTGGCATTGGAGGGAACTTGGTTTTCGTTGCTTCGTATCTCTATTCAATAAGGTCTTCAAAATCCAATGTTAAACAATAGAGATATGATGCAATGTAAGTGCTATGATACCTAAACATGTGACATAGGGAGTTGTTGAGTAGGATTATCTATAAACAAGCTTGGATATTCCAATGGTTAGCTCACTAGAATAGATATTGAAATTAATATTACTACAATGAAGTTATGCTCGACTTAGTGAGTGTTAGCAGAATGATAAATCGCAACATACATCCTATGAAATGAATATGGAATGACAATATTTGCCCACATAGTTTCGAACCGGTGACCTTTACACTACGAAGTACCTTAACATAAAACCATGTCATCATCTACTCTATGCCTCGTGGGCATGTTTATAAAACATTTTGAGTATTAACTAATTCCATTAATTTTGCATTTTATTGAGGTATGATTAACAACTACTAGATTTTGCATGATAAGTTAATGACTTCGTGGAAGGAAAACCTAAATTCTTCCTCATATTGTATGTTAGGATATGTATGAAAGTAATTTGTATCGAAATAACATATAGAACTAGGATAAATGATTATTCATAAATAAATTTGTCTGCAGTGAAAAAGGGTATGATTTGAGTTCAAAATATATGCTCTGTGAAACATGTTTATTCCATATATTTAAGATAGTCCAAAAAAGCTAAACTTTTAAGCAAACTTGAAAGGCTTTACCTACCTTTAACAAGATCACCTAAAAAATCCAGATTCAAAAAGACATAAATCATTATTAGACAACTAATGAAAACATAATAGGAGTTTTACTCTTATAGTTATCATATTAGTAGAAATTTCCACCTTGGTATTTCACAAAGTGCAAGTTTGATAATCAGATTAAATACACTTAACAATTGCACCAAGGTTTTTAGCGCTATGCAACCATGCAATAAAATTTATAATCTATCAATAACTACGATATTTCCTTGTTAATAGTGTTTTCACTATACTAACTCATATGTGCTTCATAATAGTGATAAATATCCTTGTTGTAGATAGGGTAGTTGAGAACCAGCCCATGAAATACTTAATAATGGTAGAATATAGGGCTTCCTCCTTGCATCAAAACAATCCCATAGCATGCCCACTAGCATTTGTCTCCACTTCGAAGGGATGCTGCAAATTTGGAAATGACAGAAATGATACTTGATTGATCTTCTTCTTTAATTCCTCAAAGGCCCTTTGTCAACCCTTTCCCCTCTCAAAAATCTTGCCAACCATTGTTATGATGTGGAGTGGTGTTGTTACTTGTTAGGTCCCTATAATACTAGCGATTCCCCCATTAATATTGTCATTGTATCCCTTATTGTTATTGTTGTGCCCCTACTGTCCCCATATTGTTATTATTATGCCCCATAGAAGCCCACAATTGTTATTTTTGTGCCCTTATATTATTATTGTTTGGTCGGCTTTGGTTATATTGCGACCCCTTATACTCCTATATATAGAAAGGAGGTTTTTCATTTGTATCATCCAAGAATTGTTCATTTGTGTAATGTAAAAGAGGTTTCTCGTCGAAGAGGCTGAATTCTAAGGCGTTTATCTCTCTTTTCTATATTTTTATGAGTTGGTTTCATAACATTTGGTATCAGAGCATGGATTATAGGGTTTCATTGCTCCAAACAGGTCATCGTGTCATTTTTCACTATAACTTTTTTCCTATGACGTTTTAGACGTGGGAAAAAAACTCATTTGAGCCGAAATCTCGTTGAACCATGAGTCCAAATTTCAGATTTGTCTCGCTATATTTAAGATTGTTTATCTCTTTTTATTCTCTTTGATTTTTTTATCATTTTATGATTGATTTTTTAAAGTTTCATAATTTCCCATTTTTTAGTTTTTTGTCATCTTCTAATCTTAGAGAGTTTTCCAGTTATATGAAATTTGCCTAATTCTGATTTCCAAATGAAAAGTTATGGCCCCAATAAATTTTGAAATATCATTGTGTTTCCATGATGTGGAAGATGACGTGTCCCTTAAATCTACGCGGAAAATCATTCTAATGAATGTGCTAACCTGGTAGTTCATGTGGCAAGTGATGTGGGTTGATGCCATATCCTCCAATCTAAATTTTTTTAACCCCATATTACTCAAATTTGCATTTACGCATTTTATTTTGTTTTATTTTGTGTGTAGTTTTTATTTATGTTATTTAATTGATTTAATATTATTTTTAAGATCCATCTGAGAATCCGAGCATTCAGAGGTTTTAAAATTTTTAACATTTTTAATTCATTTGGATTCTCAAATATTCAGATTTACTTGCATAATTTTTTATCCTGAAGTTGGTTTTTGCTGAATACATTATTATTTCCCGCACGACTTGTGATTTCTTTGTTTATTTTTATTTATTTTAATTTTTAATTTTTTTAAAATTTATTAATGGACCATATGGCTCAGAGATCAATAATATAACATTTTATTTTTGATCTACTTTTATTTTTTAATTATTTTTGTATCTTATATCCCGATCAAAATTACTTCGTGATTTCCTTGGATACATGGATTATTTTTATATTTGGATATATTTTCACCAATATACATTTCATATCCCTAGATTATCTAAATATATTTAAGAATGCGTTTTATCTCAGATTAGTTTTTACCCAATTTTTTAGAAACATGGATATGCACATGCGTGCATGTAAAATACTAGCATAGACTCCACATTCTATACCTTCCATAACTTCTTATACATCGTATTATGGAGGCAAATACTTCGGATTTCTTCGAACCTGCGTTTCTTTGGAGGGGGCTTTCTTTTTTCGGGGTATGTTTTTGTTGTTGTCATATTCTAACATCTACTTCTCGGTTTCCATGTCAGTCATCTCAGTTCAAGTCTTCACTGATGTTTTCTTTTGGGGTTTTAATATGGGCTAGGAACTGCTTAATTAGGGCAATGATAACTCTTTAACTGGGCATGCATTCCCATCCCACGAAGATTTTGTTTCCGGAATGGATTGAGTATTAGTTTCACCTCATGTTCATCCAATGGTGGAAATGAATATCTTTCCTCAAGACCTGTTTAATTCATCGTTGAATCATGTAAATAATGCACAATATCTTGAGATTTCAGGCCTGAGTCCTTTTGTTAAGCATGCTCCAATTCTGGACAAAGCAAACCCTAATTGTAATGTGTGTCATGCGAAGCCTCTGAAGTGAAAAAACTCAAAAATTTGAATGGTAGTAGGGGATGATATTCCCCTTTCATAAATTTTGCATCTTATGGATAGGGCTCTGGTTGACCAGTTTGCTGGAAAAGTGGTGAAACCTTGTTCTTTGCAACATTGGATCAATGCCAATTGGGCTTTTGTTGTAAGTTTTTCTCCACAATTCCACATATTGCTAGAAGGTTGGTTTTGTGTTATCCTCAATAAATCATAAACAAAGAATCTCCTATCCTCTAGCTGGTGTTTGGGAAAATTTGGGTTGGTTCTTCAAAAGTGAAACATGGATTTCAACGATTCTCATAGCCCCGTGTAAAAGCAAAAAGTTTGGGACACCTCCCAAGTCTGTCGATTCCATTTTGGAACAAATCAGTTTTTGAAGGCATAGGAAATCATATTGGTCAATTTTTTTGTCTAGCAGAAAATTTCTTTTTGAGGTAGGATCGCTAGGTGGTGTGCGTGCAGGCAGAGAACAACCCTAGCAAAGGTTTCCTTGAGGATATTGAATTGGTCTTCAGTGGGGTGGTTCAGAATCAAGAGATTAATTATTGGAACATGTCCTTCTGTTGTTTTTCCTACCATGAGATCGAGGCCTTGGATGAAGGGAGAAGGAGTCTTTGGTTTTAAAAGTCGAAGATGTAGATGATATTTTTTCTCCCTCTCTAGGTAAGCAATTTGAACCCCCTTCGTTCTTTCCTATCGAAAATAATGATAAAATTATCATGACGGTAATATGCATGGGAAAGTTTCCAAATTTATTTGATGTTGTGCCTATCTAAATAACCTTGACTTGGTGAAATATGGGTCTTGATGATAGTGTGATCTCTAAGCGCATCGATAGATTTTTTATTTCAATATATTTCTCTAATTTTTTACGGTTCAAATTTTGGGTGGAAGTTGTTGAGATATCTAGTAATCGTCTATTTTTTCTGGATATAGAAAAAGATAACCCAAAACCCCGACCCTTGTAACAACCCCTGATCAATTTTACATGTAAATAAAATAAGACCAAGTTCATGGGACATGTATTCCAAGATGAATGGTGGGAAAACGTCATAGTGGGCATCACTTGCAGTTTATTAATGGCTAAGGAAATTGGCAAAGGAAAATAGCCAATAATTGGCATTTACTTATGAAAATAAAGGAAAATAGGAGAAAAGGAAGGTGAAGAGACACAAATTTGCATGCAAGGGAAACTAGAGGAAAATGAAGAAAAAAGGGGACATCAATAATAAAAAGGTATCAAAGAAATAGTTTGAAAATTTTGTCAGTTTTAGCTTGGATTAATTGAGAGAGAGAGAGAAAGCAAGCAAACAAATGACAAGCAAAGGAAAGCAAAGAGAAAGCAAATGAAATCAAGGGAGCGCAAAAAGAAGGTTGGATCAACAACTTCAACAAGAGGATTTTGTAGGTAATAGGTTGCATGTGTGATTTCCTAGCTGAGGTGTGAATGCATGGTACATGCATTTGTTTATTTGGTTCATTTGTTGTCATTGGCATGGTTTTTGCTTGGTTTGACAGTGGTTTCAGCCTTGCCTTGCCACTTTCTGGATAACCATGGTGTGATGGGATTCATTATTGGTTGAGCTTTGGATTGCTGGAAGGTTTTGGAATCAGGTGAGGTGGTCTCAAGAAAATCCCAAGTGTTGGGGGTGGAAATGGTTTTCTTTGAGAAGCCCTCAACAAGTGGGTGGAGATAGGAAAATTCCTCAAGATATGGTGAAGTAATTGTGAGGCATCCAAGCTTGGTTTTGTTTTGTGATCTTGGGACTGGTTTAGGTGAGATCACTGTAGCTTGAGGGTGGAGGTGGTTTAACCTCTGGATTCCCTATTTGATTATGTCTTGGTTTATCCCATGAGATCTTGCATTCATGCTTGGAATATGGAAAAAAGGCGATTGGCTGAAAGAAATATTTGGTTCAACCTAATCTATGGTTGGGTGGTACGTCCCTAACTTGGTTGGATTTTTCATAAGTTAATATGGACTATTCTTCTAATGTAATTAATGAGCATAGGTACTTGTTATTATGAGGATTTTATGGCTTATTTGTCATGTTTTCTATTTTGGTTATATGTTGGTTATATACCTGGTTATATGATGCGCTCTAGCTATGGCTCTTATTCATGATTTAATAGTTTATTGAATGGTTGATGAATGCATAGGGATAACAAATGTTGTTGCAGCTATCTTGAGAGGGAAATGAGCCTGGAAGTCCCTAACTTGGTTGGATTTTACATAAGTTAATATGGGTTATTATTCTAATGTAATTAATGAGCACAAGTACTTGTTATTATGAGGATTTTATGGATGATTTTTCTTGGTTGCTATTTTGGTTATATGCTAGTTATATGATGTGCTCTAGCTATGGATCTTGTTCATGATTTGATAGTTTATTGAATGGTTTATGAATGCATGGTCTAACAAGTGTTATTGCAACTATATTGAGAGGGCATTCAACCCTCTTGGTGGTTATCAGATGAGGTTCAAAACTTTATGGTCATATATGCGTTCATGACCTGTAGCTTATATGTTTATCATGTGTTTGATAAAATGTCTATTGTGTATTAGGCATGTTTTTGTCAAAATCTTGTTCATGTTTTGAATAGCCTTGTTATCATGTTATTTATGTTTCTGGAAACTTATAGGCAGTGGTCCAGAGGCTTGCCTGAAAAAGTGACATAGATATTGCGGCCGCATGCACAAAACAAGGGATTTTTTGCCATAACCGCATGCAGGCAGGCTTATGGGTGCAGTTGGAGCCTCATAACTTGAGGTGTTAAGTCAGTGAAAAAGAGTTCCATCTCAGGGATTGATCACTTGGGGTGGTTGTCATGCTCTTGAGTGGTTTGTAGTATCTGAGGGATGTCAATGAATTTTCAGATTATAGGCCCCACTTCCATCACTGGAACTTGGAGGTCGAGTCATTTCATAGTAGAAATCAACTCATGTTTACCTTGAAGATCTTGTTGAAGCGGGTAAATGTGGGAGGGGTAATTACAAATTGGTATCAAAGCGAGGTTGTAGCAGTGGACCTCATGGTAAAAGCAAATCATCATGAAAGTTTATCTGTTTGGCATGTAGGCATGATAGTTAATGGTTGTTATATGCATTGTGGTTATATGCATGCCTGTCACGTTATTGTTGTTGTGGTTACATGTTGTATAGGTAATTTAAATTCTTAAATTCCTTAACATAAATTGTCAACCCGACGGTCCGTGGACTTGTGAGGCACACGCGCACCATATGTGCTAGAGATTAGTTTCCAATTTCGAAAGAGAAATCTTAATCTATTAAATAAAATATGGCAATCAACATAAAAATAAATCTATTCTAGAAAGCAATAAATCACACCACACACTTCCGGAAGTAAAAATCATTTGCGAGAACTGAAAGCACACATTTGCATAAATGAAATAACTAATCTAAGCACTTTTGCAGAAATTGAAATCATTAATCTAAAGCACACTTTGTGAAAATTAAAACACACTTGCATGAATTGAAATGCTATGCTAGAACAAACTTATCTTATTACATCCTCATGTTACAACTCCTTCCATGACTCCGAACTTCTCCAATATTACAAGTTTCACAGTAAAAATTCTTCCTCCTCCCTCTTCTATGAAAGGAGAATGTTCTCTTATATGCAAAAATTAAACAACTACCTCATTAATGGTGATCCACCATTCTCTCCTTAAATCCATAAAAGTCTCAACCAATTAGACACATATCCATGATTTTTCTCCATGAGATATGTTTGACCCCTATTCCAACTCTCCTTCCAATCTTGAAGACAATTCGAAATTGAACCTTGGAGGCCACATAAGAGTGTCTTGCAAGCTTCCAAATCACCTACACATGTCACCAAACTCATTCCACCTTTAGGTATACGTAAATACATGTCATTTTTCTAACTTTTAATCATAAATTCACTTTAAATACTTGAAACTAATAACTTTGGAAAATACAAATATGAACCCATATGGTAATGAAAATGGAGGCTAATGTAATGACAAGGTAGGCAATAAAGTGGGAATGAAGGTGAAAGTGTATGACATTGTGAAGACATTTTGGAAGCTCAACACATGCGTCAGAGATGTTATTTAATCAGTGTGGTTATATGCACGAGCATCGGTTAGTCACACGTGATGGTTAACTTATTGTTATATGCATTGCGGTCATATCAATGATGATTATCATTATTGCGGCTAAGTTCTTGATATTATTATGTATCGTGCTAATCTGGACTAACTTGTGCAGATGTAATAGCCTCCCTTGAGATACATTGAGGTATGACTTTGATTATGTATTTTATATGGTTTATCTAACATGGTATGTTGCAAGGCAATAAAAGACAGGGATGAAGAGAAAAATATTGAGTACAGTTCATATGATTCTCCGTACAGGCCTGAAGAGATATTGGTAGGATGGGAGAGATCAATTGAGCGGAAAAGAGAAGGGGTATTCTCTTGATATAGGAGATACAATGAAGAAGCTTGAAGGAAAAATTTGTGAGTTTCAAGACAGGAAATGAGAGGTTGATTGAGGCATGCGAAATACTTGCTAGAACTCAAGAAAAACAAGTCGAGGTTAATGCAATGATCCTTCAGAGCCATAAAAATTTGTAGAAGCAGGGACAACTGGGGAACAATCATGAGGTAGACAGGAGGAGAAGACCAATGGAGCATATGGTAGCAGGTCTCAGAGAAGACACATGATGGACAAAGATGATACAGTCATAGGTGGTAGATATTTGGATACACCTGACAGAAGGGGTAGAACTTCTGGATTTTATTCTAGTTACGTTTCTAAGAGACATAATCATCATTGCCACCATCATCCTTATACGAGGAGTGAAAAGGGATATTTGCCAGAATATTCAAGAAATCCAAGCCTCCTGCATTTGATGGAGAGATGAGGAAATTAGAAGATGCAGAAGCATGGCCTCTTGGAATGAAGATGTTTTCAAGATTTCATAATTACTTGGAGATCACGAAAGCCAATATAGCTACCCTCAGTCTAAAAGGGAAAAGCAGATATAAGGTGGGAAGGAAAATGTGGCTCCACATAGTAATTTTAAAGTATTTAAGATAGGACATGGGTCTCAACTTGTGGAGCAGCAGAATAAAGGAAATGTGAGAGAACCATTGCATTGTTGGACCTGCGGTGGAGATCATTGTAGGAAGGATTTCCCTTTGTATCAGAGTGGCACAATGGATGTGTGGCAGCCTCAGATCTACAAAGTGAAAGAGGCACGAACAGTTGGGGATGTAGGTTAGATTATTCCCCAGATATATGCAACAATTGATAATGGATAGGCAGGCCACTAGGTATCCATCATTGAGGTGGAAGTGGAACTAGTGGGAGAGTTCAAAGTAGAGCCTCAATGCATCTTATAGTGGAAGAAGCCCATGCTCCGGGACCAAGCAGTAGAGTAAGTTGACGTGCATGGAAACACTTTGGGGTTGAGGAAGCTACATGGAAGACAATTGATCAGATGTAGGCATAACAACTAGTTTACAAGTATAGCTGGATTTGTCAATGGAATTGGAATTCCTTGAGAGATGATATGTGCAGGTGTTCAGTTGCATGGTAGCGTGTTGGTACAACAGGGTAAGGTAATGGTTATATTGTTATATTTATTTATGCATTGATAGTTGTGTGTTTATGGAAGTATGATGCGAGGAATTGCATGGCAAAATAAACTACCATGAAATCCTGAAGAAGGCTCAGGTTGAGCTTTCCTTTGGAATCACTAGGAACCATGGGTGTTGATTCATGGTGTTTGTTGAAAGTTTTGTTCTTCAGTGCTTTGTGATTTGTTTGTGCTTGATTTGTGGTTTTGATTGTTTTGTGCATGGCCATGCCACTTTGTTTGTGGGTTGTGTTATCACTCCAGGAAACTCTCCTAGGTTGTAGCTCGGAGATGCCTGGTAACATATAATCTTCAATATTGTTCTCTAAACTATTGGAATGAATGATGGTTTGGATCAAGCCAGATAGCCATTTCAACTTTGTTTTTACTCAAGACATGCATGAACACCCTCATCTTACAAGGCTTTAGACCACTAATGTTCAATAGTTTATAGATTCAATGAATAGATGGAGAATACTGACTATACCAACAGACGCATATATAAACACATATGAATGGCTAGCTACAGGTAGAAAATGAGAATACTGACTGTACCGGTAGATGCATATATAAACACATATGAATGGCTAGCTACAGGCAATAAAAAAGCTTGCAAATCTAATTTATCAACGCAGAGATAAGATGACAGTTATTTGGCATTAGATATAGAAGAAACATGAACAACCTGTTCAAGTGCAAGCTTAGAACAGAAGAGAAAATTGAATATTGAACATATAACAGCAAAAGAAGCTTATATTTGCTAATTAATGAAGATGAGACGCTTGAGTAGCAAAGTCTCTACCGTCTCTAGAAGTTGAACCCTTGTTACATTTTACTTTCAGCCATTTATAGGCCCTTTACAATGCTCCTGAGCTCTCAAAGGCTCGGAGTCTTAATCTATCCTCTCTGTCTCTTAACTATTTGATGCCCTGACTAGGCAAGCATGGGCTCAGAGGTTCCTTCTTCTGACAGAAGAGTAACCACATTCAGGTGGTTTGTTGTGCTGGCAGGGAGCTCTCTCATGCCAGAGATGCCCCATAATCGATTTTGTTGTTTTTGGGCTGAGCACTGTCGATGCCCCATGATGTTTCTGTTTGTTTTGGGCAAGCTACACTGTCTGCTTCCTTTGTATTTCGTTATATAATGAAAATACACAAAAATGCATTGAAACAAGCTTACCCGTGAACCTGAAATATTATAAAATAACACTTATAACGCTGTCAGGTCCGGTTCTTATCGCATTAGCGCGGCTCCTTAAGGTTTCTCCGATAGCGATCTGCCGATGTGATGTGGGATGTCGATCTGCGCGTGCAATTGATGGTCTATGTTTAATCATCGATCGCAATCGCAATGCCCATCCTGTAATCTCCGATAGCCTCCGCCGATGCGACCCGCCGATCCGATAATTGGTGATCACTGATCGATGGTGTCTTGCGCCGATTACCACTACTTGCTTGTTCCAATTGCGATTTTCCACTTAGATCTAGGTCGTTGATCAGCCAGATCTAACGACTGTTGTGCTTTCTTGAGTTTAAGCCTCCAATACATGGTTTTTTATGGTTTTCAAGTGTTTTTGCCTCCCGATAATGTATTTCCGCCCTTCCAAGGGCTCTCCTCTTGCGCTTATTTCGATCTTTGGATGATCTTAAGCAAATTTGGAGACTCTGGGGCATACTTGGATCCATTTTTGGGCCATTTTCCAACAAGGCTAACACTGGATTCTTCTGGGGATGAAAGCCTCCCTGTGAGGTTTCAGGAACTACAAAACAATGCATTTCCTGCAAAAAACAGATCAAATCTTCCTCCTAGTGTTGCATTGGGCATGGAGTCTATTTAGCATGAAATATGAAATTTAAAAAACATATTTACAATACCAAGGCTTGAAAGCCTTAACTGAAATAATGTTTGAAGAACAACCCATTGACTGGGCCATTAAAAACATCTCCTCCTTCCTTTAATGCATCCCTTTTGAGAAACCATTCACCAAACTGAAAATTGACCCTTTTTGCCTTTCTGTTAAAGGTATTTTTTCTTGGTCAATGTGCATATTAGCAAATTCATCAAATACTTGCAAAAGCCTATTAATTTGATCATCTACTTCAAAAAATTTCCAGCATTTGACATTATCAGGCAGAGATGGTTTATATTTCACCTCATCTCTGTATGATTTCAACCTTGGATGTTTTTCCTGGAAGGTTTTGCACACCTGCTGAATAATAAGGTTTGCTTTATACTCTGTTGTGTCATTTGTGACTTGAAAAATTAATATAAAAGATGAATCAATGCATTCTTGTGTGGGGGACACAAGGACTACACCTGCCCCTGCAACTTCTTTAGAGCAAGCTCCTTCAAAGAACATGTCCCAAATCTGTGGGCCTTCTTCCTCTGTGATTTGGCAAATTGGTTTTTTAAGCTGCGTAGAGGCCAACTGACATTCTTCAATCTGAAGAAAACAGGCTCCAAAATCAGTGTCAACAACATAGATGGGATGATTAGTAGTATTCTTCTCATCACTGATGGTATAAGTCAACTGAGCTTCTCTGTATAACCTCTTGCTTTCACCTCCAAAAACTGGGACAGTAGCATAGGACATATCATTTTGCAATGTTCCACCTAATCTCTTGATCCAGCCTCTGGAAAGCAACATGCCAAACTTGGGGGGGTACATCTGCTACCACAATATCAATCATCATGCTTTTCATGGGCAGCTGAGACAAAGTGATGGCTAGGTCCTTAATTAATCCCAGACATTTCACCTTTCTAGAGTCAAAAGAAAACAGGTCATGATAAGGCTTGGTAATGTCCAGACCCAGCTTATCCATGACAGCCTTGGGCATTAGATTATGGCTGACTTTAGTGTCCAGAAGGAAATTGTGAAGTATTTTATCATGAATAGTCAGAGAGACATATAATGATGGGGAGCTATCTTCATAATTTTCAATCATTAGGCTAAGAATAACAGCTGGTTGGTCATCTTGTAGATTTACATAGTCAGTGGAGGCTTGGATGGCTTTAGGCTCAAGGGCCTTGAAGATAGATGTCTTGAAGGACTTATTCTTCACTAGTTCAATCAGAGGCATAGGTATTCTTAGCTTCTGAATTTTTTTATTGAAAACTGAAGGGAGAAGGAGACTTGTCAAGGCCTCTTACCTTGTGAGCTGGAGCTTTGAGGATGATGGGATCAACTGTCGGTTGCTTCTGCTTATTAGCTTGTTGTACTGCAGGGACATCAGCTCTTTGAATAGGGGTTTCCTTGGCATTATTCATCTTCGACCTCAGATTATATCTTTGCTGATCTTTAGTTTGTAGAACAGCTTCACCATCCCACTCTTGGCTGATCTGGTCATTGAATAATGACTTTTCATAGGCAGCTTTGGTAAAAAAAGAGGCACTGCCCTTGTATTCCATACAATGGATCTCATCATCTTCTTCAAACTGCTCTTCCTCCATGACTACATTTTGAAAAGGGGTCTTCACCCTTTGGTCTTCATTGGCATCTTTGTTTCTTTGCAAGATCTGCAACTGGTCATTTGCCCTTCTATATGGATTTGGATTTGGAGGAGCAAAGGTATTAGGAACCCTTCCTTTTCCAGTGTGCTGCTTAGCCTTTAATTTGGAAATATCGGAGGCTAATGACTCTATCATCTTGGTCATTTTATTGATCTTGGGATCTAAAGGTGATGAATATTCACCCCTCTGTCTTCTTCTATCAACATTTCCCTTGAGCTTCTCAACAACCATGATGTTTGATTCTACTTCCAAGGCTGCATCCTGGATATCAGCCAAAGAAGCACATCGCCTCCTCCTCAATATTAAATAGAACTCGGAATCAAAGGCACTAGCATAGATGAGTCTAGTAGAGGTAGTGGTGGTTTTTACTTCAGCTGGTATCTTGTTGTACATGCGGTTAAATCTCTTATTGAAATCAGACAACAACTCACTATTTTCCCTCTTTAAGTTCCCAAACTCAGTGTGGTAGTAGAGGAGATCCTTCTTATCCCCCTAATGCTTTATAAATTCATCATCTAAAGCTTCAATATCTACTATAGATCTTGGGGTCAGTTCTCTGAACCATTTTCTAGCCTCTCCATCTAGGCTTTGGACAAAGACTCTCATCCAGACATCATCTTCACTAATGTCTAGGTTATCAGCATAGCTATAGACTAACTCAAGATGTTCTTCAGCTATAACACCTTCAGTCCCAGTGAACTTAGGCATATACTTATGATATTCTCCAGTAGGCATGGCATTCAAAGGAGTGGGCAGTATTAGAGGTCCATACCTAGCATCTATGATTCTTTCCATTTTGGTAGGTGCTTGTGGACCTACCATAGTTGTGGTGGCTAGAAGAGTACTGGAAGTCTGAATGACAGAGGGCTGAGGAGTGATTGATAGCTAAAGGAGTATGATGGATAGGAGGTGAAGTTTCCTTTGGGCTTACAACAAAAGGAGAACCTAAAGAATAAGGAGCTTTATGAATTTCTGAGATTTTTTCTTCACTGCTAGTATTAGATGTTATACTCTCAACATGTATTTGTTCTATTGCAGGATTTTCTTGAAGAGATATAGGAGATTGTTTAGGTTTACCTAAACCTAATGCTCCTTTCAGTAATACTTTTCTTTCTTTGATGATCTTTTTAGGGTCAGGTACTGGGTCAGCTTGTGACTTCTAAGTATTTCTCCGAGTATTCCT
The DNA here is from genome assembly GCA_000404065.3 of Pinus taeda. NCBI lineage: Eukaryota > Viridiplantae > Streptophyta > Pinopsida > Pinales > Pinaceae > Pinus > Pinus taeda. Next base: position 204,819 of record APFE031320435.1, on the reverse strand, counting down.
CACAAACTAAGCTAGAACTATGAAGTGGAGTTGCCAAGAGGTTTGGCCTCCAGTAGAGTTGCCAGATAGATGATTACAACCCAAAAAGTGCCCAAACTTTTTCTATCATCAAAGTTGGATCTCTGTCATTTCCCAGGGAAGTTGAGCTTCAGTTTCCTCTTCCCGACAACGACGCCAATTATGTTATCACTCCAGGAAAATATCCTAGGTTGCAGCTTGGAGATGCCTGGTAACATATAATCTTCAATATTGTTCTATGAACTATTGGAATGAATGATGGTTTGGATCAAGCCAGATAACCATTTCAACTTTGTTTTTACTTAAGACATGCATGAACACCCTCAGCTTACAAGGCTTTAGACCACTAATGTTCAATAGTTTGTAGATTCAATGAATAGATGGAGAATATTGACTATACCAACAAATGCATATATAAAAATATATGAATGGCTAGCTATAGGCAGCGAATTAGAATACTGACTGTACCGACAGATGCATATATAAACACATATGAATGGCTAGCTACAGGCAGTAAAAAAGCTTGCAAATCTAATTTATCAACGCAGAGATAAGATGACAGTTATTTGGCATTAGATACAAAAGAAACATGAACAACCCGTTCAAGTGCAAGCTTAGAACAGAAGAGAAAATGGAATATTGAACATAAAACAACAAAAGAAGTTTATATTTGCTAATGAATGAAGATGAGACGCTTGAGTAGCAAAGTCTCTACCATCTCCAAAAGTTGAACCCTTGTTACATTTTACTTTCAGCCATTTATAGGCCCTTTACAATGCTCCTGAGCTCTCAAAGGCTCGGAGTCTTAATCTATCCTCTCTGTCCCTTAACTATTTGATGCCCTAACTAAGAAAGCATGGGCTTGGAGGTTCCTTCTTTTGATAGAAGAGTAACTGCATTTAGGTGGTTTGCTATGATGGCAGGGAGCTCTCTCATGCTAGAGATGCCCCATAATCGATTCTGTTGTTTTTGGGCTAAGCGCTGTCGATGCCCCATGATGTTTCTATTTGTTTTTGGCAAGCTGCGCTATCTACTCCCTTTGTATTTCGCTATATAACAAAAATACACAAAAATGCATTGAAACATGCTTACCCGCGGACCTGAAATATTATAAAATAAAACTTATAATGTCGTCCGGTCCGGTTCTTATCGCATCGGCACCACTCCTTAAGGTTTCTCCGATTTCGATCCGCCGATGCGATGTGGGTCGTCGATCTGCGTGCGCGATCAACAATCCACGTTTAATTGTCGATCGCAATCACAATACCCATCCTGTAATCGCTGATAGCCTTCGCCGATGCGACCCGCCGATCCAATAATCAACGATAGCTGATCGATAGTGTCTTGTGCTGATTGCCACTGCTTGCTTGTTCCGATTGTGATTTTCCGCTTAGATTTGGGCCGTTGATCGGCTAGATCTAACGACTGCTGTGCTTTCTTGAGTTTAAGCCTCCGATACATGGTTTTTTATGGTTTTTAAGTGTTTTTGGCTCTCGATAGTGTATTTCTGCCCTTCCAAGGGCTCTCCTCTTGCACTTATTTCGATCTTTGGATGATCTTAAGAAAATTTGGAGACTTTGGGGCATATTTGGATCCATTTTTGGGCAATTTCCAAACAAGGCTAACAAGTTGTATTGTTGTTGGTTTTCCTTGTTTTCTTTATCATTCCTTTTATGTTTCGAGGGTCTTGGGAATTGGTTTGGGAAAGAGGAAAGATAATGGAGCTCAAGGAGAGATGAATGAAATGTAACATGCAGTGTAAAGACTTGGATAAAGCCCGATGCACAAATAAAGGGAAACTCAAGGCAAGAATATGACAACCAATTGGGCTAGTTGGGTCCATTGAGGTAAGTGGACAATGACAGTGTAGAAAATCCTGTAGATTCACAAGCTCATGTAATTTACTAAAGCATAGGACAAGAATCTACTTCTACTTTCATTCAGCGGAAGCCAATAAATCGATGAAAACAATAATCAACAAGATGAAGATAATCAAATACACATAACACAACAAATATTCGGGGAAAGCCACAGCTCAAAACCCCACTATCTGTATTGCATATATCACAAATCCAAGATGATAATACAAAGCTTGTTCTCTCAAGAACAATCCCAACACTCAGTAAAATCAATGTCCAAATCACAAGCAAACTCTTGGCCAACACTTAGCCAATTAGGTAGCTTTTCAAGTCCCTATTTCCTTGCGTAATTCCTATGGCTGATCAACCCATATTAATGGGAGCCTAGTGCATCCAAAACTGTGCAATCCTTTCAAGGTTCAATTCCTGATTTCATGCATGATCTATACAACTGATAGTACATTGTCCCTGCACTCTAGTCTCAATTGGGTCTTTCTCATAATCGACATGCATGAGTTTCTGATGAGGGAATCTTTAGTTAACTGGAGTAGCACTAGTTAATGCATTAGTGCACCAACTGACTGATAACTCACTATTAGTTCCTCAAACAATTTGGAACTAATTTAACTGAACTTAACTCAGTAAATTGAGTTATCTAATTACAACTCACAATTAACTCATCCTGGACCCCTATAATATAGGGAGAACATATACATGATCTCATAAATACTTCCAACTCGAAATTCCTAAGTTAGTTAAAATTAATTAAGTATTTACAAGTTACTATGAGAATAGAATTTGATTTTATTTCTCAGTTTAATTCAAGGACAAATTAACCTGGAATTTCTTGTTGCCATTTCTCAACACTCCCTCTCAACGAGAAAGGTATTATCAGCTACCCTGATCTTGTCTCTGTGAAACTCGAATTTACATCTTGACAATGCCTTTGCCAAAATGTCAGCATCTTTCTCCTTTGTGGGGATGTACTCTAACAACATAATCTACCTCAATACACAATCTCTGAGATGATGATATCAATATCAATATGCTTGGACTGATCATGAAAAACTGGATTTTTAGAGAGTTTGATACAACTCTGATTATCGCTGTAAATCACAGTTGGATCCATCTACTGACCAAACAAACCAACCAGGATCTTCCTCATCTAGAAGACCTCACATGTTGCCTGACTCGCAGCCATGTACTCTGCATCTGCTGAACTGAGTGCAACCGATCCCTGTTTCTTGTTGTACCAGGAAACTGTCGCTGACCCAATACTGAAGATCCCTCCTGATGTGCTCTTCCTGTCAGATGGAATCCCTACCCAATCTACATCCGTGAATCCTTGAAGCTTCACTCCCTCTATCCATTTGTACCATAATCCATACTGAAAAGTGCCCCTGAGTTATCTCAACACATGCTTTGATGCCTTGAAATACAACTTGGTAGGCCTAACCATCGCTTGACTAAGTTGGTTAATTTCATAGCACATATTCAGTCATGTGTTCACCAAGTACATGAGTGAACCCACAAGCTGCCTGTAAATAGTAGCTTCCACTACTTCCCCTAAAGTAGAATCCTCCTTCCTCCAGTTACCTGCTAGAGTCTCCATGGGTTTGTTTCTCTCCATGTGGAATTTCCTGAGTATCTCATTGGAATACTTGCCCTAAGACACAAACAATTCCCCATTTCCCTTCCATACCTCGATGCCAAGAAAGTAATGCATGAGCCCCATGTCCTTCATCTCAAACTCTCTTGCAAGGTCCTCCTTGCAAGATTTGATCAATTGATCATCACCTATCAGTATGATATCATCAACATAAAGTACAATGATCAACAATTTACCTTCCACCACTATGTGGTACAGGTTCGCATCCGCTTCACTCTTCATGAAGCCCAACCTGGTGAAGTAGCTATCTATCCTGGTGTACCAAGCATGGGGTGCTTGCTTTAGCCCATACAATGCTCTCTTGAGCCGACACACATGTGACTCACGGTCAAAGGTTTCCAAACCTCAGGTTGCTCTATGTACACCTCTTCCTCAATCATGCCATTAAGGAACGTTGTCTTCACATCCATCTAATGGATCTTCCAACTCATCTCTACTGATAGTGCCAATATAGATATGATTGATGAGTACCTTGCAATAGGAGCACATGTCTCATCATAGTCAATCCCCTCTACTTGTGAAAAGCCATGGGCAAAAAATCTAGCCTTATGCTTCTCCACGCTACCATCTGCAACTTGCTTTACCTTGTAAAGCCAATGAGAGCTCACCACTGACTTGTCCTCTGGTCTTAGGACAACATCCCAAACATTGTTACGAACTATGGAGTCATACTCTTCCACCATGGCATTAACCCAAACTGGCTGTTGCACTGCTTCCTTAAAGGAAGATGGCTCTGTCACAACACATTCACCCATAAGATCCATGTATCTAGTGTACCTTTCAGGTGACCTCCTCTGCCTGCGCTGAGAAGTGGGTGCTCCCACATTCTCACGTGCATCATCCAACAATATGTCAACCTCTTTGGTGCACTTTGTTCCCTCTCTGGAAGACTCTTTCTGAGTGGATGTCTCCACTCCCATATCCTTTGCATGTGGCTACTCCACATCAATTTGAGGCTCTTCAACCTTAGGAGCTAAAAGCTCCTCATCCGCATGTAGCTTAAGCTCCCTCTCAAGGGAAACTCGCATGGCCTTCTCCTCATTGAATCTGACATCCCCGCCAATCAATGTCATTCTACTTGTTGACATGTACATCCGATAGTTGTGAGGTGTATCAGTGTGCCCCACAAATATCCCCAACTCTGTTGTCGGCTCAAGCTTCTTTTGTGCATGTTTGGTCACATGGAAATGTATTGATGACCCAAAAATCCTGAAGTGACCAACATCTGGCCTCTTACCGGAATAAGCTTCCTTTGGTGTCTTCATCTCAAGTATCTTATATGGGCTACGGTTTTGAACATAAACTGTTGTGTTGCATGCGTTAGCACACAAGTGTAGTGGTAGGCCCTGATCATGCAACATTGCCCTTGTTGCCCCTACTATGATTTTGTTCTTCCTCTCGGCCACCCCATTATGTTGAGGATTATGGGGTTCCGTCAACTCCTGTTTAATCCCGTCCACTACACAGAAGTTCTTAAACTCATTTGAGACATACTCACCATCGTTATCACTCTGTAGAGATTTAACCTTCTTTCCCGACTCTTTTTCCACCAATGCTTTATACTCATAAAACTTTGTGAAAGTTTCATCCTTTTTTTGCATGAAAAATATCCAGCATTTACGAGAATATTCATCAACAAATATAACATAATACATGTGTTTGGTCGTGGATACTGTCGAGAATGGTCCACACACATCTGAATGGACTCTCTCTAGAATAGAATCTGCTCGACTGTCTTTGTCTCCAAAGGAAGACTTGGTGTATTTTCCCAAATTACACCCCTTGCATGTATCAACTTTCTCAAGCGTACCTTTGGGAAGACCAGTAGAGATCTGCTGCAATATATTCAAAGCCCCATGATGCAAGTAGCCCAATCGTTTATGGCACAACTCGCCAATGTATTAGATCTGCACCCTTTCTTCTTTTGAGCTCAAAGAATCACACTCCTCTACCTCCAACTTATAGAGATTCTTCACCTAAATCCCTATCTTCTTTACTTGACCCGTGGCTATGTGTCGAAGGAATGCCTTTCCTTTCGAGAAGATCACATCATAGCCTCTATCCTCAATCGTGGCAATGGATACCAAGTTCTTCTTCAACCCGGGCACATACATAAAATTATTCAAGGTGAGTGGAGCCCCATGCTCCCTCTAAAAAGTAATTGTTCCCAATCTAGTAACACTATACTTCTCGTCGTCACCCATCTCGATATCCATTTGGAGATCTTTCTCCTCCAGGTCACTAAATAACTCTTTGTCGCTAGTCATGTGGAATGAAGCTCCACTGTCTAAGTACCATACACTTCCCATCATTGATGACACCATGCATGCAATGAGGGAAAAGTCCAATTCGAATTGAGAGGTCAAAGCCTCACCTGCCGCTCCTCCCGAGGACTTCTTCTTGGACTTCTTGAGTGGACAATTTGTAGCAAAATGGCCCAACTCATGACAATGAAAGCACTTAACTTTCGTCATGTCTTTCTTCTTACCTCCATGATAAGAATCTGATTTGGAATGGGAAGCTTTCCCTTTCCCCTTCTTCACCTTAATCACTAAGGCACAATTCTCTTCATCATCAGTCTTTGATGAAGAGCCATCCCTCGTTTCCTCCTGATCTCCTCTTGCATCAAATCCGACCACAATTATTCCCAATCTGGCAGTTTCTCCCGACCATTGACAGGGTCCTGATAACTATGCCACCTCTTTGGGAGTCCTAGAAGAGAAAGACTCACCATATCCTCCTTGGCAACCGTGATTCCAACACTTCCAAGTTCATCACGACATTGAGTGAACTTGGTCAAGTATTTGGAAATAGTCTCACCTTTCTCCATTTTAATTTTTCAAAGTTTGTCATTCAGTGCTAATTTCCTTTGGTCATTATTGTTCTGATACAAGTCCGTCAATGTTTTCCACATAGCATATGGATTTTCCTTGTCATGGAGACTCGAGACAATGTGGTCTCGAACTCCCTCAAGGATTATCAACCTCACCTTCGCCACACACTTCTTCCATTTGGCTAAGTTTTGTGCATCCGATGTTGTTGGATTATGGACTTCTTGATCAATGAATTCCTTCAAGCCATTATATTCTAGCACAACCTCCATTCTGTCCCTCTAGGCTATAAAATTCGAGCTGCCTTCCAAGGAATACTCAAGCCGCAAACCATAAAACATCATATGGCGATCCTGAATTATGAAATGCAAATTCAAATTTCACTTGTAACCCTGAACTCAAAACTTCGAAATCTTCTCTAGTATATTGTTCTCAGCTCTGATACCATGTAGAAAATCATCTAGATTCACAAGCTCATGCAATTTACTAAAGCACAAGATAAGAATGTACTTCTAATTTCATTCAGCGGAAGCCAATATATCGATGAAAATAATAATCAACAAGAGGAAGATAATCAAATACACATAACATAATAAATATCTGGGGAAAGCCACTACGTAAAACCCCACTATCTGTATTTCATATATCAAAAATCCAAGATGATAATACAATGCTTGTTCTCCCAACACTCAATAAAATCAATCTCCAATTCACAAGCAAACTCTTGCCCAACACTTAGCCAATTTTGCAACTCTCCAAGTCCCTATTTCCTTGCGCAATTCCTATGGCTGATCAACCCATATTAATGGAAGGCTAGTGCATCCATAACTGTGCAATCCCTTCAAGGTTTAGTTCCTGATTGCATGCATGATCTATACAACTGATAATACATTGTCCCTGCACTCTAGTCTCAACCGGGCCTTTCTTAGAATTGACATGCATGAGTTTTTGATGAGGGAATCTTCAGTTAGTTGGAGTAGCACTAGTTAATGCATTATTGCACCAGCTGACTATTAACTCACTATTAGTTCCTTAAATAGTTTGGAACTAATTTAACTGAACTTAACTCAGTAAACTAGTTTATCTAATTACAACTCACAATCAACTAATCTTGGACCCATATAATATAAGGAGAACATATACATGACTTCAGGAAGGCTTCCAACTCGAAATTCCTATCATAATTAAGTTAATTAAACTTAATTAACTATTTACAAGTTGCTATGAGAATACAATTCGATTTTAATTCTTAGTTTAATTCAAGGACAAATTAACGTGGAATTTCTTGTTACCATTTCTTAATAGGCAAGATAATCATGAGAAGGGTAACATGGGAAATTGTTGTTCTCAATGTTGTGCATGTTGTGCACGGATAAAGGGTGTTCTCTTAACTTTGACCTTATGAATACTGGTAATTGTGTTGTGATCATGATTATGCTAGGTTGTCAGGGATCATTTTTGTGGAAGAATGATTGCTTTATACATGTGAATGACATGAAAGGTTCTTGGTTTATGAGGAATTAAGTCGGAAGAGTAGCTCTGGAAGACTTATGAGGATAGTATCATGAGGATATACTTTTGATATTATGTACTTATAACTATGCCCATGTTTATGTTATGACAGGAAATGCTAAAGGATATATCAACGAAATTAAAGCAGTGTGATATGCGACATGTTGGGACAAGCATGGATAGTAGAAAGAGCCATAGACCCGAGACTTGAGTTGTGGATGCATGCATTAAGGCATGGGAAAGACACTAGAGGAAAGGTTGCCTGTTAGAGATAGTGTGGTCTTTGGGTGTGATATTTTTTGTTGTCTACATGCTGTACATATGGTGTTGTGTACATGGGTGCACGTTATGTTGTGTGGATGTGGTACTGTGTCATGTGTAATTGTGTATTCGTTGTATTGTGATTTGTGTATTCGTTATGTTGTACACCGTGTGGAGGTGTATGCGTTATGTTGTACACCGTGTGTAGGTGTATGTGTGGTGTCATACACTGTTTGTATGTGTAAGTGTTGGGGATTGTCTCTTAGGATCCCTAGAGGTTGTGTGTGAGATAGTAGTCTCGAGAGCCTTGGATAACCTGGGAAGAGACCAACCTTGACTTGCTGATATTGAGGGTAGAGGCGGTTTAGTCTCTAGACACCCTTGTCGCTGATAATGAGGGTGGAGGCGATTTAATATTTGGATTCCTTTTTCGTTGATATTGAGGGAGGAGGTGGTATAGTTTCTGAATTCCCTTCTTTCTTTGGATGAGAAGAGAATAGAAAGCACTACGTGCTTGTCGAGTTGGCAATTGATCCAGTGTGTGCACATGGTTGAAGAGAAGAGAAGGCACTAGGTGCTTGCTGGGTTGGCAACCAATCCATTGTGTGCACATGGTCAAAGAGAAGAGGAGGCACTGGGTGCTTGTCAGGTTTGGCAACCGATTCAATGTGTGTACAGAAAGGACAAAGAACAAAGGCAGAAGAAAAGAACAACTTGAAGATAAGTATCAATATTTTATTTTAGTTTTGATTATGCACATAGTCTATGATTCTAATTATGATGGTTGAGTTTTGAGCTAACCAAATGTGATATGTTTATATATGATTATTTGATCAAAGAGCTAATTTGACTTGTTGTGACAAGAAGTAAACGAAATTGCAAGTATCACCTTATTGACGGTTTATCAATGAGGTATGATTTGAATTTATTTGAATTCCTTTTAAGTCTAATGGAAATTATGTGCTTACTACAGGAAAGCCTAGATATGCTCAGTTTGGGTGGTTGGAACTGGTTGCAAGAGTGTTAGTAGCAAAAGTAAAAGGATTTGGAAGATGCAACGATATGTTGATAAATGAATTTACGAGCAGGGCCATTGTGGGACATTGGAACCCAATAGTGTCCATTGATTGCCATGAGCATGCTATGGTCGGTATGATGGTTTTGAAGTAGGGACATGCCTTGGTTTTTAGACCTTATTATGCAAGGAATTATTGCCAAGGGATGGATCGCTCGAGAAGGGTATGTCGGGGAACTTGAAAGTTGAGTGACTGCATGGAAGGGGGTGACCAGACTGCCTGAGGGACTGGGAAGCAAAGAAGGGAAGGCTGAGGAATAAATTTGTTTTGGTCATTAGCATTGTCAGATGGAATCAGAAGCACATTGGGAGAATAAGTAGCACAAGGATTGTAGCGTTGCACATTGCTGGTAGATTTTGATTTTGGCAGTGGATTTTGGACTTCCCGGGAAGGAAGTGAATCTTGGTAATACTTTGAGGGTGGAGGTGTGAGCCTCTGGACTCCCTTGTTGCTAATGCATGTATTGTATCCTTCATTTATTGGTTAAAGCAAATGTGAATATATATGTATGTGCATATCATTGTGAATACCACATTGAGTTGGGTTTATAAAGCTCCATAAGCGGTATGTTTGTCATGTTTAAACAACTAGCATTGTAATAATACATCAAGTTGTCTTTATAAAGCTCCATAAGCCATATGTGTTGATGGTCATAACTGCCATAGGACATCAAGGATGGTGTTCCCCCAAGGGGGAAAGTTTTATAACATCCCCTGGTCAATTTCACATGTAAATAAAAAGAAGACCAAGGTCATGAGACATGTATTCCAGGCTGAATGGTGGGCATCACTTGTGGTTTACTAATGCTAAGGAAATTGGCAAAGCAAAGAGGAAATAATTGGCATTTAATTATGAAAATAAAGGAAAATAGGAGAAAAGGAAGGTGAAGACACACAAATTTTCTTGCAAGGGAAATTAGAGGAAAATGAAGAAAAAATGGGACATCAATGATAAAAAGGAATTAGAGAAACAATTCATAGATTTTGTCAATTTTAGCTTGGATCATTTGAGAGAGAGAGAGAGAACTCCAAGAGGAGAGAGCAAGCAAAGGACAAGCAAAGGGAAGAAAAGGAAAGCAAGAGAGCACAAGGAGAAGGTTGGATCAACAACTTCAGCAGGAGGATTTTGCAGGTGACAGGTTCCATTTGTGATTTCCTAGATGAGGTGTGAATGCATGGTACATGCATTTGTTTATTTGGTTCATTTTTTGTCATTGGCATGGGTTTTTCTTGGTTTAACATTGGTTTCAATATTGCCTTACCATTTCCTGGATAGCCATGGTGTGATATGATTCATTTCTTGTTGATATTTGGATTGTTGAAAGGTTTTGGAACCGGGTGAGGTGGTATCAGGAAAATATCAAGGGTTGGGGGTGGAGATGGTTTTCTTTAGGAATCCCTTGATAGGTGGGTAGAGAAAGGAAAATTCCTCAAGGTATGGTGACAGAATTTTGAGGCATCCAAGCTTGGTTTGGTTTTGTGATCTCGAGACCGATTTAGGTGAGATCATGATAGCTTGACGGAGGAGGTGGTTTAACCTCTGGATTCCATGTTTGATTATGTCTTGGTTTATCCCATGAGATCTCGCATTCATGCTTGGAATATGGCACGGGGATGATTGGATGCAAGAAAGATTTGGTTCATCCTAATCTATGGTCACGTGTTACGTGAAAGTCCCTAACTTGGTTGGCTTTTGCATAAGTTAATATGGGCTATTCTTCTATTGTAATTAATGAGCTATGAGGATTTTATGGCTGATTTGTCATGGTTGCTATTTTGGTTATATGCTAGTTGTATACCTGGTTATATTATGTGCTCTAGTTATGGATCTTGTTCATGATTTGATATTTTATTGAATGGTTTATGAATTCATGGGCTAAAAAGTGTTGTTGTAACTAGATTGAGAGGGCATTTAACCTTCTTGGTGATTCTTAGACGAGGTTTAGAAGTTTATGATCAAATATGCATTCATGACCTGTAGCTTATATGTTTATCATGTGTTTAACGAAATGTCAATCGTGTACTAGGCATGTTCTCTTAAAAATCTTATTCAAGCTTTGAATGGTTAGCCTTGTTATCATGTTATTTATGTTTCTGGAAACTTACATGCAGTTTTGGGGAGTGGTCTGGAGGCTTGCCTGAAAAATTGGCATAGATCTTACGATCACATGCACATAATAGGGGATTTTTGGTCATAACCACATGAAAGCATGCTTATGGGTGTGGTTGGAGCCTCATAAATGCATCCATAGTGTGTTTAAGGGTGCGGTTGGGTGTTAAGTAAGTGAAAAAGAGTTCCAGCTCAGGGATTGGTGGTTGTCAGGCTCCTTAGTGGTTTGTAGTCTCTGAGGGATGTTAGTAAGTTGTCAGATTGTGAGCCCCACTTCCATCACTGGAACTTGGAGGTCAGGTCATGTCATAGTAACACTCAACTCATATTTACCCTGGAGAGGTTGTCAAAGCAGGTAAATTTGGGAGGGGGTGTTACAACCCCCCTTCACATTTAATTGTGTCTGAATTTTGGAAGAGGATTATAGAAAATTAGTCAAAGAAGCATAGAAGCCTCTTATCCAGAGCAAATATGGATCTTTCACGTTTGAGTTTGTGGAAAACTTGACATTTGTAAAAATGAAGACTAAATTTGGGTTAAGGCATACAATGAAAATGTAATTCCATGTTGAGGGAGACAAAAGAAAAAATTAACAAATTGTATGCATTGAAATCTTCAGGTATTTTTTAGTGGAACCCATCAATGCTCTACACACTCTTGATTACAAAAAAAGAGAAATTATTGCCAGAGAGAAGGAAACCTGGAGATTAAAGAGTTGCGCCATATGGATTTATGAGGGGGATAATAACATTAAGTACTTCCATAGATGTGTCAATAATCATAGGAATGCAAACATTATTTGATCCATGAAGGACAGTGACGGGAGTTATTTCTCCTCATTTCAGGACATTGCGTGCTTCAATGTTCATCATTCTAAATCCCTTTTCTCCTAGCCTAGAGGATGCCCCATTTTGGAGCTTCTTGATTCTCTCTTTTTTTCCTCCTTGCATATATGCATAAATAAATGCTTCCCTTACAGAAGAAGTCACAACAAGTGAATTTCAAGTGACCCTTTTCTTTGTGCAAAAGAAGAAAAGTCCCAGTCCTGGTGGTATGATAGTGGAGTTCTACATTGGTTTTTTTTATTTAATCAAAGAGGATCTCTTAAAGGTTATAAAAGAATCCAAGAGTTCAGGACAAGTCTTAGGCACAATTAATTTGAATTTAATTTCACTTATTCCTAAGAAACTGGAGGTGAATTATTTAGATAACTACAGACTCATCTCATGTTGCAATGTGATTTATAAATTGATGTCTATAATTATTGCAACTAGATTGAAGCCTATTTTGAGAAAAATAATTACAGAGGAATAATCTGGCTTTTTTACAAAACTGTCAAATTCATGATGCTATCTAACTAACTGAGGAAGCTTTCCATTCTATCAAAACTAGGAACATTCCATTTTCTCATATTAAAATTGATCTTCCGAAAGCCTACAACTGTGTGGATTGGACCTTCCTAAGGTTGGTTCTCATCCATTTGGGCATAAATCTCATCACAGTTAACTGGATAATGGGATGTATTTCCTCTTCTAATTTCATTGTGCTTATTAATGGTCTCCCATTGAACTTTTTCAATTCCACTCAATGATTGTGCCAAGGTTTCCCCTTATCTCCCCTTATCTTTCTTTTGCTGGTAGATTTGTTAAGTAGGATTTTGCGAGATTCCATTTAAAAGGGAAGACTAAAGGACAATTGTATATCTCAAAATGTCTCCATCTCTCATGTGTTGTTTGTCGATGTTGTTTTTCTTTTCGTGATGGGAGATATGTGTTATCTTCAAGAGATCCCCATTATATTAGATTGCTTCTCCCTTCTTACTGGAATGATAGTAAATATCCAAGAATATACTCTATCTCATTGTTCCCTGTTTGAAAGGATCTTGTATTTTGTTCAAAACTACTTTCATTTCAGTTAAAGCCAATCAAATAAAGAGTGAAATATCTAGGATTTATGTTAAAACCAAACAATTAACGATTCAATGATTGGTTATGGATGATCAAGAATGTTGAAGGAAAGATTTTTGTCTAGACGAACATATTTTTGTCAAGAGGTGGACATCCAGTCTCGATAAAATATGTTCTTGAGAGCATCCTTGTCTATTGGACCTCCATTGCAAGGGTGCCTAAAGGTATTTTAAATAAGATAAGGAAGTTGGGTTTTCATAGCTAGCCAGCTCTCAGTACAGTCCTCCTGGATGCTCATAGGCAATCAAAGCTTCTCACGAGCCTTCTCCTCTACCCTTCAAGCTTCTATTTCCTTGCACAGTTCCTCTGGGATGATCTCCTTCACCCAGCAGAACACTGCTCTAACACACTGTCAGAACTATGCAATCCTCAAGGAACCTTTTCTTCACTCCATGGACGAGTTTCCATTATAGGAAAACACATGCAACTGATAGTAACCTGTCCTTGACATTTAGCTCAACTGGGTCTTTCTCTGAATAGATATGCGTGAGTTTCTGATAAGGGAATCTTCAGTTATCTGGAGTACACTGGTTGAGTGCATGCATGCATCAACTCACTAATAACTCACAATTAGTTCCTCAAATAGTTTGGAACTAATTTAACTGGACTTAACTCAGTAAACTGAGCTAACTAATTACAACTCAAATATAACTCAATCTTATCTCCTTAATTAAGGGATAATCTCCTTAATTTAAGGATAACTGTTGCATGACTGTAGAAAGGCTTCTAACTTGAATTTCTCCAACTAATTAATCAATAATGAATTAATTAATTAATTCCAAGCAACTGGTGAGACTAAATTCGAATTTAATTCACAATTTTAATTCAAGGACAAATTAAAATTGGAATATTTTGGATTCTATTTTTATCATTTCTTGTTGTTATTTTCAACACTCCCTTTCAATAAGAAAGGAATTCAACTCGATCCTGATCCTAAACCTTTGGAATTTTCTGCATGCAACACTTCTCTCTAGTGTTGTTGCTCCAGCAACTCCAGAAACAAAAAAAACATCCAACCTGAATCAGTATGATGCATCTGTCATCAAAGTCTTTGACTGCTATTGCCTCTGTCAACTGAAAACTATGTGCTTCTGCTGACTCAGCCTTTCTGCACTATTGTCAATCCTTCTCCGCGCTCTTCAGTATCTGACTGCTCTAGCCTCTGTCACTTTGATCTCTCACTGCATCAATCCCACTGATTCCTCCAGCTACTCTGTACTTTGGGCTCCTGTAGCAAGGTACGATCCATGAGATAAAACTTCTCAATGGACCCTGCCCAATTTCAGCCTTCTTGGGACTATCAGTTCACATTGCCCCACCTCACATCTGGAGGTATGGCTGCATGTGATCCCTCTGCTGACTCTAATTGTGGCTCCTCCACAATTGTCTGAGACTTCTTCTGGGATTGCATGTTGAGAGGTAATTTACTCTCCCTCTCAACCACCAAGTCTCTAACATTTTCCTTGCTCCTCAAGGCTGTGCATGCATATTGAACCTCAAGAGCATACAGGTTCTTGACTCGTGAATTGATCTGCTTCACCTATCTCATGGTGATGTATCTAAGAAAAACATTTCCCTTACTAGAGACAACATTGTAGCCTTTGTCCTCCAACATCGCGACCGATACCAAGTTCTTCTTCAATCCAGGCACATACTTCACATCGGTCAGGGTGATAGGAGCTCCATGCTCCCTCTAAAAAGCAACTGTGCCTACTCCTAAAACACTAAACCTTTTGTCATCACCCATCTTTATGCGCATCTTGAGGTCTTTCTCCTCCAAGGTACTGAATAAACTTTTATCGTCGGTCATGTGGAAGGAGGCTCCACTGTCAAGACACCAACCACAACCCATCATTGATGACACCATGCATGAGATGAGGGTGAAGTCCATTTCGAATTGAGAGGCTAATGCCTCACCTTCCGATCCTTCAAAGGATCCCTTCTTGGACTTCTTTGATGGGCAATTAGTCGCAGAAAGTAAAATCTCATTTTTTTGTTGATGTTGTTGTTGTCGTAAGTATGATATCAATTCGATTTGCACCTACAACCATGAACTTCAAACTTCGAATTCTCTAGTCTGTATAATGTTCACAGCTCTGATAAACTAGGCTCTGATACCATGTAGAAATTTCTACATAGATCAACTAGCTCTGATACCATGTAGAAATTTCTACAAATCGGCTAGCTCCGATACCATGTAGTTTTAGTAGTACATCAATTAGTTTTGTTTTTAATAGTTTTAGCATTATTATGTTTTAGTATATTTTTGTAAATATGTAGGTATGAACTATCATGTTAAATCTTTAGAATACATTCAAGATTTATGAAAAGGAGAAGATGAATTAACTAAGGATTTTCTATTGATTTGTCATAAGTTTATTTTAATTGTTAAACTTTCTCTTATTCAACTTGTTGAACATTTTCTATGTCTTAATTATCTTTCTTTTAAAGAAGATAAGTTAGATATTATTGAGTTGAAATCATATCTTGATGTTAATGATGAAATCAACAATTCACAAGATAGTTTCTATCTTATTTCTCCACGTACATTTCCCACTAATAAACAAGAGATCTCTTACACAAAAAGTATGAGCTACTTGTTTGTTTAGATCCCTCTGGAAGAACTAGTTGTGGAAAGTAATTCATGTTGACGTTGAGACACTTTAGTTCCAACCAATTGTGATGTTGGGCTCTCATCATTCACCTTTATCTATAGGATCAGAGGGAAAACAAAAGGAGGAAGAATCTCTACCTAAAGAACCAAGAAAGTTGTCACCCTTTTGAATATTTCATAGACTTGAAAAAATTTGAAGGAAAAACATTCTCTTGTAATCAACATTGTCATTTAGAATATCATCTTTTGTTTTAACTATAGCAAGTGAAGTTGCAATTTTTGAAGTTTCCCTCATAGACCTTTTCAATGACAGTCTCTTCAAGATGTTTTTCAAGCCTTATTTTGAAAATTTTGATGATATGCTTTTGTGCTCTTCAACTACTAAATAAAATTCTTGACACGGATAATCTTTTGACTTCCAATGTATTAAAAGAGGATGAGACAAACATTATTTGATTAGTAGACGAAGTTGTTTCAAATGTACATGATATTAAACATGTTTTATCTTGTTTAAGAGAAACTAGAGTTGATTTTGATAAGGTTGATGATGTTAATATATTTCCCAGATTAAAGCCTTTGAATGATGCATTAACAACTAATAATGAGTTACAAAATAATATTTCTTTTGAGGAGACTCTAGGTAGAGAAATTGATCATTACTTGATTTCTAATAGCCATTATTATTTATATCTTGATATGTTTGATGCTTTTCATGTGCAGATAATTATACCTGATATTCTTATGAGGCATTAACTTTTAATGATATACAATTTGAAATGATGCATTAACAACTAATAATGAGTTACGAAATAATATTTCTTTTGAGGAGACTCTTGGTAGAGAAATTGATCATTACTTGATTTTTAATAGCCATTATTATTTATATCTTGATATGTTTAATGCTTTTCATGTGCAGATAATTATATCTGATATTCTTATGAGGCATTAACTTTTAATGATATACAATTTGAAGATGGGAAAAATGAAGTGGTTTTTCGAATCATTCCAACTCCTAATCATTTGGAATACTAATTGCAATATAATAAGGAACATTGGTGTTGTGTCGATTCCTTATTTTCTTATTTCAGAATTAAATGACATTTTTTTGTTGTATGAAGTGGTGTATCAAGCTAAAGATGAACCATCATCAGGATACTTTTAGGGAAGTTTATTTTACCTTTTCATCTCTCCTGGGTTATTTATCATGTTGTTCATAATTAAATTCATTCAATATTCTTGTTTAAGTCTTACTTTTGATTTCTCATTATCAATTAAGAATTATAAAGACTTAGTTATGAAATGTTTAGGGCAATTAGTTTTAAAATTGTGAAGCAAGAATCATTTAAAAAAACAAATTGATGTAATTAGATTGATAAAGATCTTAACATTAATATCATAAATCCTACATTTAGTTAATTTTATCTTTAGGATAGATAACAAAATAAAAATAAAAATAATAATAATAAAAAATAAAAATAAAAATTATCTCAAATTCATTTGTCTCATTTGATTTTAATAAAAAATCCCTAAACATCTCAACATCTCTTGCATTGGTAAATACCTTTTATCTATCTCAATCTTAATTTAAAGGAAACAATGTACTTATATGCAAAATAATTGGAGGATCCAGTACGGACAAGAGTTTAAATTAACACTTCAACACATCCCTCTGAATTTAGTTCATGTTTTCTTATCTGATATAAGATATTGGTTTATGCCCACGGGTCTTTGGATTGACGGTAAATGGGTGCATTGTTAAGGCACTCTTTGTGATAGGTCATTGGTTCAAATCCCCCGTGGATGCTTACCTACCATAAAAAAAGATATAAGATATTGATTTACACATTTTTCCTTGATTGGAATGTTGGGATATTTAAGGTCTATCTTATAGCTTTAGGTTGTTTATATGTAATTTTTTTATAATAATAATGTTTCCTTTTCTTTTCCATGCTTTCAAGTTTGCTTGATTATTTTGAATGAGTATGCTAATTTTTTTAAGAAGTGAATTAAAAACCTTGACAAAAAAACAATAAAATATTGTGTACATCCGAAAACATCACATCTAATCATCTATACAAAATTCTAGGACTTAAAGATAGAACCTTTATATTCGTGGCAGAAGTGTTTTTGGCTATGGATTTATATCGAACACTAGCACACCAAACTTTAGGTCTCTTTCAAAACTTTTCTTTGAACTCCATCCACTTCACATTAACGCTAATGTCTATAATGATTGAGAGAGGGAAGACTTTAGGCTAAATTTTGGAATTGGGTATTCTACCAAGCAAATCTAAAACTCATGTACCACCCCACTTCCTTAGGCTAAATTTTGGAAGTGGGTATTCTACCAAGCAAACTAAAACACTCATGTAACTCTCCACTTCCTTAATATCCAATTGCATATAGAAACCTTATAATAGAAATCAAAACGATGAAAAGAAAATTGAAGTTGAAACACTTCAAAAATGTGGGAAGTACAAGGAGATCCATCAAGGTTATGGACATTCACTGGCAACGCATCAATCCTTGCATGCTACGAAGGAATCTTTGTCGAGGCTATGGATGCTTGCTAGCAACAAAACAATGCCAAGAAAAGACAAACAAGGAATACACATAGGCAACTATGCTATTCACCTAAAGTGAAAAACCTAGGACACACCTTCAATCAATCATTTGTAGAATGATTGCTTAATACAATTAATTTCATAAATTGGCTCAAAGAGTTAGTATGTGAATTACTCAATATTCAATGCTTACAAAAAATATACTTGAAAAATTCATAAACACATGGTGGTAGTCATGATTAAGAAACATATATTTACAGTGATTGAGCTTATTTTTAACTTTAAATGTGAATAAGTTTTAGGTAATGTTATAAAAAAAATAACTGCTCCACCAAGTGTGTCACCATCTGTTGAGTCCTCACCAACTCTCTTTAACTTTTAGATAAAAAAATGAAGGGTCCCCCATTAAAATTTTGAAAATTGTTATCTTTGTCAACATTTGATCCTACCTTTCTTGGACAACTTTTGTTTACCTTCTAGATTGTTTAGCTATTTTTATTCTATTTGGCTTTTCATGCTTTTATGTTTGATTCTTTTAAGTTTCATAATTCCCTTTTTTTGAGGTTTCCATCATCTTCTATTCTTCGAGAATTTTCCGACTATATAAAATTTCCTTCATTCTGAGTTCTGGATGAAAAATTATGGCCCTAAGAGGTTTTGTAATATCATTGTGCCTTGATGATGTCGCAAATGACATGTCCCCTAAATCCACGTGGAAAACTATTCTAATGAACGTGCTAACATGGTGGTTGATGTGGTCGGTGATGTGGATTGATGGCGTGTCCTCCAATCTAAAAGTTTTTACTCCCAAATTATCTGAATTTGCATTTATGCATTTTATTTTAGATTATTGTGTTTTTTATTTATGTTATTATAATTATTTAATTATTATTATTTAGACCCATCTGATAATATGGGGATTAAGAGGTTTCAAATTTGTGAACATTGTTGTTTCACTCGATTTCCTAGATATCTAAATTTACTTAAATAGTTTTTATCCTCGATTGACTTTACTTGGATACATTATTGTTTCTCAAATGTCTCATGATTTATTTTATTTTATTTTTTTAATCTTATTATTGATTTTTAATCTTTAATTTTTTCTTTATTCAAATTTATTATGACGACCACATCCAGGGATTTCTTTTTTTTTTTCCTAGAGAAAAAAAAATGTATTTTTTATTAAGAGAAAAAAAAAAATTACATCTTGTAACCACACCAAGTGTGTGCGATATTTGTAGAAAACGTGTCGGATAAATGGAAATATAGAACAAAGTAGGGTCAAATAATGTCAATGACTTTTAAATACAAGGACAAAAAGGAGAAAGAAAAACATATACAAAGGAAGATGATGGTAAAAAACCAACAAATCCACATCAATCAAAGTTTTTACCCTTCCTTTTGTGCACCTTGTGCCAACCATTTGACATAGGTTCGATCAACACTAATGCCAATGATCTATCTACATCCATTAGGGGGGCTTCTTTATATGAGTCATAACTCATTGATACATGAGCTCTTTTGGAGCCCCCTAATCCCTCTGAAATCAACGTGCTTGCAAGGAGAGAGTCTCATTGAGTCTAAATAACCAGTCATGTACTATGTGGTGAGATCTCAACTGGTTGTTGACTACTCTGAGTCATATTCTCTTCTTCCACTTGATCTTGTACATTCTCTTTGGATTCTTCTACTTCATGCTCTGAAAGAGGAATCTTAGAGAACTATCATATTTTTGGTTGCTTAAGTTGCTTCTTTTTCCTTTTTGGGTTTTTCCTAGCCAATGAACAAGACTTATGTAGGTGACTTGTTTGAAAATATTCACGACATCTAAATGCCAAGTTCTCATAGTCCAAAACTTATGACCACTATAAGTTATTGTACTTCAATACAATGTGATCTAGAAGCCCTTTCCTTATATCTATTTCCACACATGTTCTGGCAAAGGTGAAGAGACATTTTCTTGTTCTTTCCATATCTCTTTTTTTAAATTTTCCCAATGCAATATCAATGTCTTCATGAACTTTATGGTGCCAAAAGGGGAGGGGAGGATTTGGGAGCCTCACTCAAATCGGCATGGTGATAACCACCATAGATGTGGCATTGAATTCTGGAAACCATGGTGTGCTAAACAGTCCTGCATTACCCCAAAACCATGGCCCTTCTTGAAATACAAAGTCCAAGTCCTTTTGAGTATCATATCAGACTATGGAGAATCCTTTGTAGCACAAGTGCATATCGCAGTTTGGTGTTCATGACAAAAGAATCCATTGACTTTTGGCATTGGGGTTTGGCTAAAAACCATTGAATCTACAAATGATTGCCTTTTTTGGGAGGATCGTAAAGAGAGAGACCTTTGTATTTTTGACCTCCAAAGCTAGGGCCTGTTCCATTTGCTCAAGAATATAGGGACTTCGAATATTTTGGTTTTGTTCCATTGAACCAGAAGCTCTCCCTTTGACTGCATTTCTGAATGAGATAGTTGTACCATTTGCAAGCCTAGCACCAAGAGCACCTCCACATAGTATAGAGTTTAAAATTATTGTAGATAGATATATGTATACAAATATCTTTGAGTAGTGTGAGGTCTTGGAGGACCTTCCCTTCACATTGTAGATATGGTAATTTTGTGTTATGCCCCATTTCACTTCAATGACCTTTTTGAGGCATGAAACCGAATTAGTATATTTGACCCATATAATTGTAAATTCTCCCCCTATATATCTAATAAAAATCTAGAAATTCATTTCTTTTTCCAGCTCTGTATGGAGAAGGCAAGTTTCAGAGGTGAAGGGTGCAAGCTATACCTTGACCCAAAACCTGCAAAAGTCATGTGGCCTCATGTGCAAATCAAGCTAAGAGAGATTAAATAATTGTACCATATAGAAAGAATATGCCACAAGAAAAAATGATTACATCTATGGTACTTGGAAGTTGTTTTACCCTCCTCCAAGTGACCTCTGATGTGGCTTTCAGTGAGATATTTGGTGGCTAAATAGAGGCTTCAAAAATGCCACGATATGGTCGTCATTCTAGAGGAAGAATTGAGGCAACTCGATAGAATTTATTGCCCACAACGAATCTGCAAATGAAACTCCCCCAAGAGGAGTCATCCTCATTCATACACCTCACAATAGTGATGTAAGGACATAGTGAGACCATATCCAGAATTGGAAACATCGAAAGTAGAAGCCACTAACATGGCAACACCTTCGGTCTTGGAAAAATAGAGTAGAGAGAGTCAGCCCATCATTCCTCCCATTATCACCCACATCTGAAAAATATAATATATATATATATATATATATATATATATATATATATATATTATTTTTATATCCAAATACACTTTCACCCCTCATACATTTCATATCCATAAATTGTTAGTATCTATTCAAAATGCATTTTATCTAAAATTAATTGTTATCCAGATTTTTAGGAACATAAATATGCACGTGCATGTGTGCAAAATATTAGCACGAGCTCCACATTCTATACCTTCCATAACCTGTACAACTTATAACATAAATACCACGATGTGTCTCCCCACAATGCATATGATATCCAGATTTTTAGGAACATAAATATGCACGTGCATGTGTGCAAAATATTAGCACGAGCTCCACGTTCTATACCTTCCATAACTTGTACAACTTATGATAGCAGGCAATAACAACATAAATACCACGATGTGTCTCCCCACAATGCATATGATATAAAGAATAAATTCTCAAATCAACTGTTTGTAATTAATTTAAAAAATTAAATCAAAGTTCGTTGAGTGCTAACTTCCTAGAGCCATATCTTGAGTTTTAGAGTGCCAAATTCCTCATTAGAAAACTAGGGGTATGATGAATATGTCGGAGGGAATTTGCTTTTGTCAAATTTATAATGAAAATGCTCAAAAATATTGAAAATTTTGAAAAAAAAAAAAGTCACAATTTGATTTTTTACATTTTCACTATCTTTTATAAAGTTTATTAGCTTCATTTATTATTAACTTTATGTTTTGGATTTATTGACGTACAGATGTGGATTTAAAATCCTACAAAAGTAATTTTCTTTTTCGTACAGATGTAATTTTCAAGGGAAAAGAAAAAAGCAAATCCCGACAATTACGTTTTGGATTTATTGACGTACAGGTATGGATTTAAAATCCTACAAAAGTAATTTTCGTTTTCGTACAGATGTAATTTTCGAGGGAAAAGAAAAAAGCAAATCCCGACAATTCTGGAGATTTAGACTATTGCCTTAGATAATCATGTGATGCATTTTTCATTAAGATGATACACATAAATACATTAACTTATTATTATTGGTTTATCTTCTGAGAGGTCTCTTGGTCTCCCAATGATTGTTCAAGTTCACTTGCAAGTTTCCATCTTTCTCTGAAATAAGTAATACAAATTTAAATAATCCCTAAGGATTAGGTTCCCAACAATGTTCTTCCCTTGACTACCTTAATCATCTTCTTCCCAAGGCATGTCTCTTCCGAAAGATAAAACTTCTGATGACCCCAGGGTGCTTCCCACTCATCTGTCTTTACCATGACTTAACCTTCTTTCTTTGAGCTTTATAATTGAACTTGTGATATAAGAAACAATGATCGGTTCCAACTTTTGATACTATTATTACAATGTGTTGTTTTCTACCTACTGTATCTCACTCTGAGATGATTGAGAAAAATTTGAATAAGTCATTGTTTTCTTGCAATTCTCCAGATATTCTTCTGCGTGTCCTTTCTATGTAACGGATGTCCTCTTATCCTTTCATAATAAGAGGAGTCTGTTCTTTCTACATCATAGATTACAATGCATCCAACCACAAAAAATAAGCAGTTGAAAATACCCTTTAGAAATCTCTAAAATAAAGGAAATCACAAGTTGAAAGAAAGGCCCCAAAGTTTTCCCTCATCTATTGACCTAATTTTGGCACAAGAGGGTGGCAGTCATCAAAAACACAAGATAATCGACAATGCCTCCAATATAGAAGTGAACAACTCTTGATTGTACGATAATCAGCAATGCCTCCTCCAATACAAAAGGGAACACCTCCCGCTCAAGTATCAGCATCCTGATAGCTGCAGGCCCACCGGCCAAGGAAAGTTCTTGTATTGTACTTCAACGCCCACTATTGGGGCTTTGGCATTTTCCATATAACTCTTTTCTGAGCAAAAAGTTAGTAGTTACTTGAGATGATGTAGCCTTATTTTTAGTCATTGTTAATAATGGGTCCAATTTTACTAAAAATTTCTCAGCAACAGTACATTTCTTAGCAAGAGTACAAAAGGAATGTTATATTAGAAGGTCTATCTATTTTAATAATTGGGAAAGAACTTTATCTTAAGATTAGATCCACCTTTAGGATAGCTTAGCAAGAAAATCCTTTAAGTATCTAGAAAATACTTATCTTTAGTTTCTAGTTTTTTCAAAAGCCTTTGATAATGTACGTACTCACAAACAATACAAAGAAAGGCACAGTTTTGAATAAGTGCATTCACACTCATGCTTCTACCCTTTTCCCATATCACTACAATCAATTTTATAACAAAGAACTCAAACAGCTGTTGCAACCAAGCTGGCCATGTAAGAGAGTCAAAGCAATGGATTATAAGTGATTGGAAATATCCTAAACTACAGATGTAATTCTTAGAATCGTTGCATGAAATTGTGGAAACATGGAATAAAAACACATTCATGTGTTGCAGGTCTTGATCCTTTATGAAAATGTAAAAAGTACAGCTAAAAGATCAAAGGAAAAGTCATTTGGTCAAGAACATGGATAACTGACAAGAAACGTAAAAATGGGGCAATGGCATACCACAAGATGAAACTTATTTGAGGAACAAAGATCAGAAGCTTATTTTAGAAATGAACCGAGACAAAAAACCAAACTACTGAGCTTCTTTTAAAAAGGTCCATTTTTCCTTTCAACTTGACAGCGGGGCCAGGAAAGCAAAGTTTTAGAGCACCACCCTTGGAATACTGCTTATCTAATCAGATCTCCTCATTTAGTGAAGAAATCAGTATGGCCATTGGAACAATTGTAGTGTCGAACTCAAGTATATGGGACTCTGTATACAGCAATAACCTGGAAAGGAACATTTATAATACAAGAAAGGTATGGGCATAAAAAATGTTGAGTATAGTGTCATTAATTCAAACTAACAGATCTGTTTCTTAAAATAATCATCTTCCAAGACAGCTGGGGCAGGAAAAGCAGCGTTTTAAAGCACCATCCCTTGGAATACCACTTCTCTAACAAAACCCCCTTATTTGATGAAGAAACGAGTATGGCCATGGGAACAATTGAAGTGCAGAACTCAAATATATGGGATTATGTATACAGCAATAACTTGGAAGTAACATTTATAATACAACAAATGCATGGGCATAAAATCAAACTACAATTTCAATAAATCAAACTAACAAATCTGATTCTCAAATTAATCGCGTATACATAGCCGAACTGGGATCTTAAAACTCCAAAATTCCTAAAAAGATTTAAATAACAATAACATGATCTCCAGAAACTGAACTTAAGAAAAACTGACAAGCTTTTTTCTGCCAGGTTAAAAGTAATCCCATAATTCATCAAATGCTCATGCTTTTTAAAGCACAGTTTGGTATCCAACCTAAAAACCAGCTTTACAGTATGATTCATACATAGACGCCTGTAGCTAAAAGCAAAAATAGGGATCCAAAACCCTGAAAATAAATAAGAAGCTGTCTTTAGAACTTATATGCAAGAATTTAAAAATTACAAAAGAACTGAACAAAAATGAAATAATCAACTGCCCTGATATTCCAATCAAGCAATAATTAAGAAAAATCTTGCAGTAAACTAGCACCTGTGACCTAACAAATAACACAGTTGAAAGTTCACAAAAGAAATGACAGGAAAATCTAGCACATACCAAGAAAACTGATGCCAGACCACTGGTGGCAAGCTCCCTTGTAAGACTACGGCTACGTTTAGAAGTAGTAGCTTCATAGCTGAAATCATCAATTTAAATTGTGGCAAGTAAACATTAACAGGCAAACTACTCTCAAAACTAGATACCAATTCATCATCAAAAATCACTCAAATTTCTGACCTCTAGTCTCTAAAAATATTAACAAAAAATGCTTCAACAAGTCCTCATGACAAGCTTGTGGTTTATGTAGCTTGCACTCATGAAAATTTAGAAACACCTATTACCAATATTCAATCACAAAATACGCAAGAGAATAGTATTAAAGTATTGCACATGCAGATTGAGAGTAAACACAACGTGTTGAAGGGAAAGAGGCAGAGTCAAAATCACTGATAAGTACAGATTTCAAATACAATTTTAAATTGTAGAAAATAAAGTTTTTTTTTTATCAAAAAAGGGAAGTGTTTTATCAGAGAAAGAGAAATGGGCTTGCAGAATTTATAGCGTGCTCACAGGGACATTAGGTTATGCTCTTATATTTATAGATCTTTGGAATGTCTTCCTGGAAGAAGAATGATCCTAGAACATTTTCTATAAAACAATTATAAAAACTTCAGGGAAAATGTTGGAACGACAACCTACAATTGCAAATCAGTAGTACATAAAAATGTATATATATTATAAACATATCTATATGCATCAATCATGGCATGACCAGTACACATAATGTGAACTCTCCTTGCTGCATCCATGATTGCATTGCCTTCTAATTGCATTTACGTTTTACACCACCAAAATGATGCTCCTGAGAGCTTTTCACCTTTTAATCAATGCCTTCTGCCTTCAGATGTATTGTAGAGGACAACCCTAAAGGCCATCAAGTGCTAGCTTACATTTGCCCAAATGTTATTGCTGACTAATGTAATTTGGGCTTTCTTATTCTAAATAAGTGCCTCAATCATAATCCAAAAATATTTTCATTTCTTAATTGATGCCTTCAGATGCATTGTAGAAGACGACTACCACTTAAAGGCCATCAACTGCCAGCCAACATTTGCCCAAATGTTATTGCTGACCATATGTACTTTGAGCTCTCTGCTTATTCATTTTTCAGATTTCAGAACAAGAACCATGCCTCAAAAAGAACCTCAATAAACTCTATGCCTATTCAATTTCTACTTTGATACCCCTAAGTTATCTTGCTTTACGGCTGCCATACAGCCTTCAATACTAAACCCTACACTAACCCTTCCAACTCCAAATTGAACTCCCCTAAATCAAAATTCACTAGACTTAACAGTTTTCAGAATTTCAATATCGGTATGATTGCAATGTTTCCATTACATTCTGTCATGTATGAGGGTATGGAAATTGCAATTAATCAGGAGCACCAAACCCTCTGTGTACCTCAAAGTTGGTGGCATTAATTGTTCAATTCCTTTGTCATGACACTAGTAAAAAATCACTGATTTGGCATGTTAAGCTTTTCGTATTTTATTTTAATGCTTGTGATATTGATGATGAGGATCCCAATATAGGCAATGATTTTGATGGTATGTAGTTGTTTTTTGTACCATGATTTTTTTGGACTCTAAAGGCCATTTATAGCCTCTTGGTCGATGTATTTTTGGTCAGAAATGGATTGCTCTGGGTGCTATTTTGGTTGTATGCACCCTTGCTATATACATGAGAAATGGACTCCGAAAGAGTCCAGCCTCTAGTGTCCTCTACCAGTGGACGGGTGCTATTTTGGTTGTATGCACCCTTGCTATATAAATGACAAATGGACTCCAACAGAAGGGGCTGGACTTGGAAGTAGCAACAGCCTACCAGTAAGGATGTCAGAGTCTAGCTTCTGCTTCTTCTTCTTCTAGAGGACGTCAAAGTCCAATGCCAGCCCTAGGGCCTTCTTCAAATAAAGGAAGAGACATTTCTAGAGTCACTAGCTTTTCCTGTAAAAGGGGCATAGGAAATCACTAGTTTATTTATCTCATTTCATTGTAGTCTTTTAGATGATTCATGATGATAAGACACATTTATTATATTTTTTGATGATAATTTGAGGCTTTGGATTCGGGACTCGAGACACGATTCAGTGTTGATGTGTGTGATGTATCATTAGACATCTTACACATATTATATATCATTTCCCTTTTCATATTTATGTGGGGATGCATTTATTTAATGATGTTGCCCTAGATGTTTAAAGAATTGAAAAAAAATAAATTATATATATATAATATATATATATATATATATATTGCCAATATTTTCTGATATTTTCCCTGATGTTCCCAATATTATATTTTCCAGACCCTCAGCAATATCTTTGATGATAATATTTGATATGTCTGGGGGTATGGAGAATTACATCATAGTAGGTCCAATTTGAAATATCCATCTGGAAGACAAATCAGTGAAAACTGCTTGATCAAGAAGACAAGTCATCTCAACAAATTCTACCATAGGATAAGTGCTTTCCACCAAAGACATCCACCCGGGAGGACTCTTGAAACATATTTGAAAGAGTCGGTAAGTTCACTAGATACCACTTTACCTGTAATCTGACCATTGATATTAACCTTTCATATAAGTTTGCGGTTAGTTTCAATTTATAGTTGCACCAAAGCACACAATGTGCAATCAAAAAAGTATCAACGTTTGAAACTTGTCGTCTCTTGCAGAAAGGAAAATCTCTTTTATTAGGACAAGCAGTGCATCTCGTCACAAACTACGGTTTCAAATTTATAAATTCTACATCTGGAGTTCATGGAATGAACTCATGCATATCTCCTTGACAATTTTTTTTTTAAATGTCTTGTATTCAGAGATATATTTACAAAAGCAGAAGCAAAGGCAGAGGGGTATATACATTAGAAAATCATATCCTCTTCACAGCACCATTAGAGCAGAAATAAAATATAAATAAACATGTGCATCTAATTCATTGACATCTTTAATCAGAAGATAGCCTTTGGCCAACAGTTGCATATGTACCTCTTCCCACTAATTACAACAAAAAGACTCAAGTGAACCAAACTCATGAGCAAAAACATGTTTGCACCCTAAATTCCAAACTATGGACAGTGCAGTGATTATTAGGCAGTGCCAAATTCCTGTAAAATCAACAAGGACTGAGTATCTGGCGTCACCAAAAAGAGCAGCTCTCCAATGTGCCTTTCCCTTAAATTAAAGTTGAATGCTGATCCTGGATATACTGCCAACAGCCCCAGGCTATGTTCCATTCCCAAAACATATTTTTCTCATGGTGGACATAATTTTCACAAATTCATCGTGTGTTGTCCCAAGTTAGTGATGATAATATTGGCGATGTATCGCCGAATATCGAAAATATCGTGATATTTTTGGCGAGCCAAAATGTCGCTGAGAAAATATCGCGATATTTCTGAGATATCTCAGCAAAAAATCGCGAGACGACGTAAAATATCGCATGGCGTGTTTTGCTGCGGCTAGAAAAAGGGTTAAATTGTTTTTTTTTTTTTTTTCTTCAGTTTTGTTTCTGAGTGTTGGAGAAGGAAGGGGAAGAGTTTCGTGGTGGTTGTCAAGGAGGGTTTGAGGATCAAACAACGATCATCACCACCAACTAAGATTTTTTTGTGGATCAAAGATTGAGGAATAGTGAGACAAACTTCATTTCTTCCATTAACAGGTATGTTCTTAAAAACCCCTATGTTAATGATTTTTTCATAGATTTAGGGTTATGCTTGCTTGCCTCTTTGCCTACCAACATTTTGTTTCTTTGTTTTTTTCCATTTGCTATGATTTTCATGCCCATGAGCCAATGCAAGGGTTTTCTCCATATTTGGACAGCAAGCTTCATTTTTTTTTCAACTTTCTTATGCACCCTCTTATTGCCATTTTTCATTCACATTGCAAAATACAAATAATGTAGTATTTTTTTTAAAATGAGGTGGTTATTACTTATTATTTTTTGTGTTGGGGGAGTTAATGCCAATTTTTTGTTTTTTTTTGTGCCCTAGGTTTGAATTAGTTCACTACAAATGTCAAATATGCCACAAGCCTTGAACCCATTTTGGGAGTATGGGGAGACTATTGGTGAGACAAATCGGGCATATATATATCATGCAAATTGTGTGGGACCAAGATGTCAAGAGGGGTTACACGATTGAAATACCATCTAGCTAGACTCTCTGCACATGATGCAGATGTAATGCCTTGTATGGTTTCTAGTGCAAAGGTTATACAAAAAGCTCTTGAAGCAATTGCTGAACAAGACAGAAAGAAAGTTGCTAGGGAGAGGCCAATGGTCTCAGATAGATAGCTGCTAGTTTTATTTGTTTTGCAGCTTTTGCTACATATAAGATTATAACTCATGATGATGAAATACTTTTAAAGTTTTATATATGTGATGTTATTTTGTTTGAGTCCTTCATTGGACAATTATCAGGGATCAACAAGATTTGGTATCACCTTTGAAGTTTGATGTATCATTTCTATTTGACATCATATATATTAGTGCTTTCTTCATATTTATGTGTCAATGTGTTTAGTTCATGTTGTTATTTCTTTATATGTTTACAAATCTGAAAAAAAATTAATATATTATGCATTTTTTATGCTTGCCGATATTTGCCGATATTTTCGCCGGTATTGTCGATAAGATGTTTTCTGGACCCTCGCTGATATTTTGCCGATACCGATATTTTCAACACTGACTCTCAACAACCTAGCTTTGATACCATTTTAGAGATAATGTTTCAAATATGGATTGAATATTATATTTGCCTCCACAAAAAACAAACAAATATGCCTAAAGGTATGCAATAAGCCCAACTGTAGTTCAATACAACAGGTGCAAACCCTCTAAGATAGTGAAATAATGAAAGGAACATGAACTTTCAATCACATTATACATCAAGTCAAGATTATACATAAACAAGATTCACCAAATAAGTTTATCAATTATAATTAGGTGTCCCACATAATTCTTTGGGTCCCTCATCCTAGATTAATAACATCTAAACCCAATCGACACACTCAACTTATTTCAATCTTTGGGTAGCCCTTTGTTAAAATTGGCAACTAGGGCCAAACTCCATGTGGGTCATCTTATTTATGGCCGTTGATATGTTTCTTGGATCCCTCTCATCGAGAAGTGTAGGATTGATCAAAAGATCATCCTATTTCGATAAGTATTCATGGAGTTATGAATTTATTTGCGTTACAAGACAATTCGTTAAGGTTGGCCAGCAACCAAATAAACCCCACATGTGCTCAATGTTTTAGTATAAATAGAGGTGGCCTTCAAGTCATTTCAACACACATGGCATCTTTTCCTCTCTCTACTTGTCTACTGCGATTTATGTTTATGTTCTATCTGCAGTTTACTTTAATGCTGATGTGATTGCTAATCTGGAAAAGATATGGAGCTACCTGTGAAAATTGAAATAAATTGCTCTAAGCATAGAACATACCTAAAATTAACATGGTATCGGAGCTAAGGTGAAGACAATGCCCAAGCAAGAGTGAAAGAGCAATCACCGAAGACAGTTGGGAAAGGACAAAAGGATTAGTGGATTCCTCATCCCTCTTCAAATTCACCGAGGGTGAAGTCGAAGCAAAGAATATTATTAGAATGGCACAGCGGAAGTTTCTGATGGCCTACCTAAAGATCATTTCATTGGGAAGTTCAGATCTAAGGGTGGAAGGAAAGGCGGATTCCTTGGTTGCAATAAGTTCGGCCATTATGCGAAGGAGTGTCCGAATGGAAAAGACACATCTCTTGATGAAGATAACAATCATTCCAAGGACATCTTCAATGATCAAAGGAATGATAGGTAATGCAGGTCACCAAGGAAATGGTTGACTCTTCAAAGAAAGCAAGGAACCCCAGGTATGAAGAATCAAATGTTGTTTCTGATAAGATAAAGAAGCGTTATCTTGTATTGGCCCTCTCCTTCAGATTCTTTGGGAATCTGGCTTATTGATGGTGGTGCTTCAAGGCACTTCATTGAATAGAAGGGTGCACTCTCTAATTTGGTAGAGATGGAAACAATCGTGGGATTATACTTGGAGCCGATGCCACCTATCCCAGAAAGGGTGTAGGGAATGTTAACTCTCAATTGAATAAGGGTAGCTCGATTCATTTATAGAATCTCTTTTATGTACCTAATCGCAAGAAGAACCTGGTGTCCATATCGGAAATGGAAGTCAGAGGTTTTAGGGTGGCATTCATTGATGGAAAGGTACGTGTTAAAAAATATAATTTTCAAAGATGCTTTTTCTCATGGGTCCAAGGTTGGCAATCTGTATCAAGTTACAGGATGGTCCATTGGGGATCATGTCAATTGACATATTGCATCTATAACACCGGAGGTCTACCTTTGGGGCCCTACCCGATGTGAGTCAGATGGTGACAGGGATGCCTGAATTCAAGAAGAGCATGAAGGTACATATCTGAGATGTACTGAAGGAAAATCTTATAAGAGGACCATTCCCTTCAGGCAACAAGTCCACAGGTTTGGAACAACCCGAGGAGTTTGAGATTCATGATTGGGAATCTCATGTATACAAGTGGAAGAAAGCCCTCTATGGCTTGAAGCATAACACCCCGGGAGTAGTATAAGAGGATTGATAGCTGTCTGATGAAGCTGAGATTCACTAGGAGTGAAATCGATCCAAACCATTACCCGAAGGTTGTGGATGATAGACCTCTCATACCAGCACCTTATGAGGACGACATATTTTTGACATGTGCAGACCCTCTCATTTACAAAAGTAAGAGGGACTTGGATTCCAAATGTGGAATGATAAACTGCAAGCCTGTGACTACCTCGAGGATCTTAACTTTCAGAAGTTATATGGTAGTGATGTCGGACCAGATTTGGGAAATGCCTCTGAGTTTCATAAACTCATTCGCATTGATGTTCTAGCAGACTT